>WBNM01045318.1:0-35299 GCA_013399055.1 Ramphastos sulfuratus | reverse complement strand
GGACATTGAGGTGCTTGAGCGTGTCCAGAGAAGGACAACGAGGCTGGTGAGAGGCCTCGAGCACAAGCCCTATGAGGAGAAGCTGAGGGAGCTGGGATTGTTTAGCCTGGTGAAGAGGAGGCTCAGGGGAGACCTTATTGCTGTCTACAACTACTTGAAGGGTGGTTGTGGCCAGGAGGAGGTTGCTTGCTTCTCTCAGGCAACCAGCACCAGAACAAGAGGACACAGTCTCAAGCTGTGCCAGGGGAAGTGTAGGCTGGAGGTGAGGAGAAAGTTCTTCACCGAGAGAGTCATTGACCACTGGAATGGGCTGCCCAGGGAGGTGGTGGAGTCACCGTCCCTGGAGGTGTTCAAGGCAGGTTTGGACGTGGCACTTGGTGCCATGGTCTAGTCTTGAGGCCTGTGGTAATGGGTTGGACTTGATGATCTTTGAGGTCTCTTCCAACCTTGCTGATCCTGTGATACTGTGATGTTGGAGCCATCTCTTCTGGGTTTCTCTCTCCTATTGTCATAGTCTGGCTGTCATTTTGAAAGTGATTCATAGCTTGTGTAAGTAATGCAATCATAATAACTTTTTTCTTTACTACATCAAAGTAATTTGGGGAAGAAAGGATAGCATGAAGAGGAGATCTGATCTTAGATTCTCTTGAGCAGCAGCAGTGTATTTACCTGCCTTTGTGTTCTTATTACAGAGTACTCTGGATATCCAGGTTACCAGTATGGGATGCCGAGGAGCTATTATGATTACACGGGGGGGCTCACTGAAGAGGAGCAGCTCGAGAGGGCAGTGATGAACAGTCTGCATGAGAGAGGTGGGGATTTCAGGGCATTTTGTATGTGAAGTGATGATTCATGTTGGGGGGGAAGGTGGAAAGAGCAGTATTGCTCATTGTTTTCCCTATTTTCACCTGTTCCCAAAGATACATCAAAGGTTTGTGGTAGAATTTTCGGAGTGCAGCATGAGGATGTGGTGTCATTCTGTGTGTGACTGAAGGTATTCATGATTGCTTACTCTTACCATGGTAGCCATGAGCTAATCCAAAAGAAATGTTTTTGTAACAAAGAACATTAATACCAGGAAAATTTCACAGTAGTCTTTAAAAGTACTGGTCTGTGTGTAGATGGCTCTGTGTAGGGTTTATGTGCAGTGGAGCTGCCACATGTGGTTTAGGTTTGCAGTGGCTCCAGATAAGGGTGGGAGCTGTCTGGGGTCTGATGGGAGTCAACACAGAGGGGCTGCAACACTAAAAGCAGAACTGAAAGCTCATCTTGCCAGCAGGTTAATGTATTGAGGACATATAAATAGTTAAACAGCCTGGAGTGTGCTGCTTGAAGTGGGGGGTCACAGAAGATGTGAACTGCCAGGTTAATACTCGTGAGATGTTTGGGTGTTCTTCTGGCTCTGGTTTGTTTGTTTGGTTTGGTTTTTCTGTTGGTTGGGGGTTTCTGGTGTTTTAATTTCGGTGTCTTTGAGAGCAGTCATGTTTGCTCTGAAACCACTGGAGTGTTTCCAGCTCTGCATTTCCCTTGTACCAAGACACCTGATGACAAGGTATTTGTACCTTTTCACATTGCAGAACAAAATGACAATTTTTCATTGCCTTCTAGATTCTGGTGGAGCAACACATAATAATGAGCGGCGGCCCTACGGCTTTTGGTTCTCTCCTGAGCAGCACTCGGAGGAGGAAATCCGAAGGCAAAGGCTTCGTAGGTTTGAGAGGCGCTGAAATGGCAGAGGTTGATGTGAAATGCAAAGTGTCCTTCAGAATTAACAAAATTTTTGTAGATTTATATTTGTAATTTGCAGATTTATTGTTATACTTTTCCACTTTTTTTACTGCTGTTTGTAAAACCACAGAAGATTTAGAGTTTGGGCTCAGAATTGGAACTTTCATAGAAAATGAGATACAGACTGAGCTGTGACCTTCAGCAGCCTCCACATTGATGCACCTTAACTATGGAAGAAAACTGGTTTGACCAAACTGCCTTTTTCTCTCAGGTTCTGCTGTTAGCTTCAGGAATCCCTTGGCTATTTGTCTGTTCTCAGACAGAGGCTTTTCTTCCCCCATCACAGATGAAAACATTCCTGGTTTTACACCATTGTAAAGATACTAAATTTTTACTTACGAACTTGTCTCTTTATGAGCACAGTCATCTGTGATGACCAATTGCTTTGGGGCTTGGCATGTGAAATGTCACTTGACAAGATCACTGTCAAGACAGCAGCTAGATCCTAGGAGTCTAGATGTGAGCCATTTGGCAGCCTTGCAAACTGTGTGAAGCAGTTGCAGTTATCCTTTCCCTAAGGCGTTACTTCATGCACTGACAGTGCCACAGCCTTCTGTAAGCTTGTATATGATACCAACAGGTTTTAACTACTTATTTCCTAAAGCCTTTCTTAGTGTTTGTTTTAAATACAATGTTTCCCTTTAGAGTTGAAATAATCAGTTCTGAGCTTTGCAGAAAGGGAGATGGAGATGCCAGACAGAGAATGTATTTATGTAGTACCTGAAGCTTTTCCAAAGCATCTCTTTCCCTTTAAAGAAGGCCTGGAACTTGTACCCTGTACATGCTGTTCATGCAGCTCCAAAAATTCAGTTGTTTGTTCTTAAATAGCAGATATTCTGTGCTCACTTTTCCGTGTTCACTAAAAGGTGTCAAAAGCCTGCACACAGTTTGTATATTTCTCTCAGTGGGTAATAACTACATAAAACTGAGGAGGGAGTAGCACTGGTTCCTCAGATTGATCATTTAATGCTCTGGTCAAATTTCAGTATAACTTGGTTTAATTATTTAAAACCACTGGATTAGCTATTAGTCGGCTGAGAAATATCTGTCCCATAGTAACAGTTTAAAGGAACTTGGGTTTGTAAAGCAAGGGTAAAAATGTTTGTCATTATTCACAAAAAATTGTACTAATACTTCTGTGGCTGTTTGGACATTTCTGTATACAGAAGTGAAATAAATTTTTCTACGTTTAAAGCTCTTTTTTCATTGCTGTAACTAAGAAGCTGTGTGTTTTACATTCCAGAGCTGCCACCGTGTTGTTAAACATGTGCAATTCTGTGCTCAAGCTCATCACTTCCAACCTCTATGACCTGTAATGGATAACAATCAGAGAGCCCTACCAGACTAGGGAGTTCACCAGTAGCATCTCTGACCTGGGCCCAGGGAGGCAGCAGGCTTCCCTGTGGGATGGATCCTGTCAGCACATGGGGCTCTCTGCTTGCCTTAATGGAATCACCTACAACAGTTTCTCTCCTTAACACAAGTAGATGATGGACCTTCATCTACTGCCTCTGTAGCCTGGCCTTCCAGTTCCAGAGCCCCAGACCTGTTGTGTAAGGGCAGCTGGGAAGGCATTTGCCTGCTTCCCCAACCAGGGACCTGTTCCCACTTGCCCCTGTCTTTTAGGTCTTCTCCTATTGCCTGTTGGCTCTGCTTATAGATGAACCTCCTGCTGCCGTTGCCTCTAGGGGTGGCTCCACCAGTCTGTTTCTTTCTCACAGTCCTTGATACTCCAACCTTTCCAGTTTTCTCTTCCAGCTCTGCCACCTGGCTGAGCAGATATTGGCCTCCTCACACTGCACACAGGCATCCTCTCTGCTGTCCTCAGGTACCAGTGCCAGGCTCAGACACTCCCTGCAACCAGACACTTGGACAGTTACATGTTTGTGGAAGAGTTCCATCTGGATCCCTACATTGCTCACAATGCCTTCTACCCATGTGGTCGCCATGCTGGGTTGCCTTCTGGGAAGGGACCAGTTGCAATCAGTTGAGCTTGTCTCTGATGTAAACTGCAGATGAACCCCTGACAGATGCTGTGTTGCACTTTCTCTTCAGGGACAAAAATGAAAGGCAGTCTGCAGAGCTCAGTCTTCCCTGCTGTATATTTCCTCACACTGTTAGTGCCTGACAAGTTCTACCCAAGTAAAATAAGTTTCTTTATGGAAAAGCCATTTTGTGCAGCACATTTCAGCACCTGAGTTTTGATCCCTGTGCTGCCTGAGCTGTGATTTCTTGTGAATTCTCCATACTTCCTCTTAAGGAGAAAGCATCAGAAAGCATGGAAGACATTCTGCCCCCTGAATTAATCCTGGTCAGCACTTTTTTAACAGGCACAGTCTTGAAATGTTAACAGTTCAGTGACCTAACCATCACCACTAATAACTGGAGTGCTTTAAAACCTGGGGCGGGGGGGGGTTGTTCTTCAAATCATTAACCACAGTTTGGGTCAACAGGTAAAAGGTTTGTTTAATTTGCCTCAAACAGGCAAAAAAAAATTACTCCAAGAATTCCATGGGTTTGGACTTAATTGATACTTTCATTGGTTTCATTTGTTTTTTCTAGGTTGCTATTAATACCCTGCTGCTGAGGGTAAAATTCACAGCTTTACTGACCTATGCTAGACCCAAAGGTCCTGAATGCAGTAGTCTGAGTAGTTTGGGCTTTAAAGACTAGTGCAAGGCCGTTGCCTTTTGGAATGTTTCTACTCCTGAACAGTTCCAGCTATTCCTTTTCACACCCAATTTGATAATGAGGTCCCAAATGAATAACTGATGAGTTATTTTCCTGCATCTAGTCACTGGACAAATGAATGCAGAGCTACAGCATATGCTGCTTGTTCTTCTGGGCTGTCTTGTTTGCTTTGTAGTATCAAGCAATTGATCTGCAATTTCATTTTGAAGTAGAACAATGTTTCTGACAAATGCCTTGGATTCAGCTAAGTGTGAGAGGGGAATGTAGACACCTAGAAAATATTGAACCTGTCAGTGGTAGTTTAAAAATACATCTCCTATATAGTGTATTCTTGCAGAACATAGTGAAGTGTGACTGGCAGAGATGCACAAGCTGCATCAGAAGAACAGAAAAACACAGCTGAGTTACATAATGGGTTTAAATTAAACAAGAGAGCAAGGCTCTTTGCTATGGAGTGGTTTCTTTGGATTGTCAGGGCTTTTTGTTGGTTCTCAGATATTCTTGAGACTCTTATATATTTGTTCAAGATAAGTAAACACAGATTGCAAATTCCCTTTTTATTCCATCTTGGCTTCAGCCTGCCTTACTATGGCAAGTAAGAATGTGTGTAAAGAAAACCTTTGTGATTTACCCCCACAACAAAGCAGCTACCCTGCTCCAGAGAGATTCCAACCACTCTAGCAATGGAGAAGCTGGTGAGTACTGTCAGGAGGAGCTCATAAATGAGACATCACCAGCTCTGCCACTGACCATCTGAAGCTATTGCCCCACTGTGGGTTCAGCTGTGGCCTTCTGGAAGTAGTCTGCACACCTGAAGGAAGAGGTGACCGATGCATGGTGCTTCTCTACCTGCTGCTTGCTTCTTGCAGGGGTAAGCTCTGAAGATACTTTGCACCTTGCGGAGCCAAGATGTTGGTCCCCATCCGATTGGCAAATGTGATGGCCATCTGTGAGAAGGACTGGAAGGGAGGACCTGGGGAACTACGACCTCTTCTTCCCTGGCACTGAGCTCAGATTGAGATGGAGCAGGTCATCTTGAGTGCCATTATGCAGCACAGTGAAAGGCAACCAGCTGATTAGGTCTGGTCAATGTGGGCTCATTGATCTCCCTCTAGGACAGGGTGACCCACTTAGTGGATGAGGGAAATGCTAGTCCGGACTTCAGTAAAGCTTTTGACACTGTCCCACAGCATTCTCCTGGAGAAACTGGCTGCACATGGCTTGGATAGGTGGATGCTTTGCTGGATTGAACATGGCTGGGTGGCTGGGCCCAAAGAGTGGTGGTGACTGGAGTTAAACCCAGCTGGCAGACGGTCCCAAGTGGTGTTCCCAAGAGTGCAGTGCTAGGCCAGTTCTCTTTAATGTCAATGGGCTGGACTAGGGGATTGAAACACCCTTATTAAGTTTGCAAATGATAGATACCAGATTGGGAGAATTTGTTGATACGCTTGAGGGTAGCAAGGCTCTGCAAAAGGATCTGGACAGGCTGAATTGATGGGCTGAGGTTGGTTATATGAGGTTTAACACAGCCAAGTGCCAGATGCTGCACTCTGGTCACAACAACCTCATGCAACACTCCAGACTTGGGGGAGAGTGGCTGGAAAGCTGCCCAGCACAAAAAGACCTGGAGGTGCTGGTCGACAGCTGGGTGAACATGATCCATCAGTGTTGCCTAGGTGGCCATGTAGGCCAACAGCATCTTGGCCTTAGCAGCAGCAGGGTGGTGAGCAGGACCAGGGAAGTGATTGTGCCCATGTATGCAGCACTAGTGAGGCTGCATCTTGAGTACTGGGTTTGGTTTTGAGCCCCTCACTACAAAAAAGACATTGAGGTGCTGGAGTGTGTCCAGAGAAGGGCACCAAAGTTGGCTTTAACAACAAGTCTTGTGAGGAGAGGCTGATGGAGTGGGATTACTCAGTCTGAAGAGGAGGCTGAGGAGAGACCTTATTAAACTTATTTCACCTTATTTCAACTACCGCAGAGGAGGCTGTAGTGAGGTTGGGGGAGGTGTCAGTCTTTGCTCCCTAGTATCAGATACTAGAACAAGAGGAAATGGCCTCAAATTGTGCCAGGGAAGAAACCTCCCTGGTTTAGGTTGGATATTAGGAACATTTTTTTGTTTTTTACTGAGAGTGGTCAGGTGTTGGAAATGGCTGCCCAGGGAGGTGGTGCAGTCACTTCCCTGGAGGTGTTAAAATTTAACATGTAGCAGTGGCACTTTGGGACATGCTTTAAGGGCCATGGTGGTTTTAGGTTAATGGCTGGACTCAATGACCTTAGCGGTCTTTTCCAACCTAAATGATTCTATTGGTTGTCACTTTGCATGCCCATAGTACTCCTGATGGCTTCTAGAGGGAGATATCTCTGAATCCTGACTCTTGGATGTGTATCTCTGTTTCTTTGAAAACCGTTTTTGCTGGAACAACTCTCACAAATTGAAAGGAAAAGTGCTGGGAAAAAACCCAAACATTTTATTCCTAGTAAAATGTAGCTTCAGTGGTGACTGAAGCATTTGTGGCCCTTGTGCACACAATGATTTCTTCACTTGCAATCTGTTTGGAGTAGTTTCACCACAATTCAAATCCACATTTAACTGTCCTGGGTTTATAGCTGAACAAAGGAGGTAAGAATGTGAGCTATCAGAAGGTGACTAGTGATTTAGCTTATCAACAGTTTAACAGTCAGTGCTTTGAAAAGTAAAGAGGATCTGGAGAGCTGTGGTTACATAAATACTTCAAAGGTGAGGGTTCTGGTTTTGGTAGTGTATTTACAGAAGTAGTAAAAATTGAACACAATTCCTTAGCCTCAAATTCAGATAATTGTCTTACCAGGTCTTCTATTCATCACTCAGGTTCACCCCTTCTATCACCATACTGCTATTTCTTTTCCATTAATAGTAGAAACTGATCTATTTTCTTCTGCTACTTGAAGTGGAGCTTTAATACTTTAACTGCTCTTAGAAATGAATTGTGACTACAAATAGAGCTTTTTAAGGATCCATTATCTCAGCTAACCTTATTTCCTTACCTAATCTGCTGTTAAATGGATTTGCAACTCTTTGTTGCTGATGAAAGCCAAATTAACAGGTCTTTGGCAGTCTGGTTCAATACTGCAATCGTAAAAGACTTTGATCTTCATCGGGTTTTTGTCATGAGATTGTTAACAATTGCATTTCCCCTTCCCTCAAACAACACAGGGTGAGATTTTTACCTTGGGAGATTCAGCTGCAGGGCTCCAAGGCGTTTGTATCTTTGTGCATAAGTATCTAAATGGATAAGTATGTGTAAGATGTGTAAGTGCAACTACTCTTTCCACTGTATTTGCCATTTCTAACAGGAAATCCTTCATGGTGCCCACAGGTGTGGTTTCCTTGGCTTACCTCGTTACCTGTGTGTGAAGGTAGTGGATTCCAATGTGACAGTTCTGTTGTCTTAAGTCATTTACATCAAACTTACTACTTGTACATGGGTGGATGAGGCTCAGCAGATCCTTTAGCTGTCAGTCCTGTACCTCCCTTCAAACTGGAGGAGTGTCACACAGTTCCAAATGTTCTCAATGATCAAACCTCTTTAAACCTTTTAACACGTTCATCTTTACAGAAGTTCGTCTTTGGCCGTCCGCTTCTTTTTCACTTGCTAGCCGTGCTTCAGGCATACCTGGCACCTACTGATTTTTCTCCTCTGCTCTTGGCCTTCCTTGAGAGTTCCTGGTCTGGGAGCTGATGCAAACTGCAGCTCGGGCAGCACGGTCGTTAGCCAGAAGCTGTATTCATTAGCAAAAAACTGGCAAGTCCCCCGCTGGCCCTGGCATTCAATGAACGGAGCTGATCTGAAGTCTTCTAGGCAGCTTCCAGGTGACATTAGGGACTGCCCACCACCCTGATCACCAGATCCAGTATGCTGGAAAGAACAGTGAAAGAATTTGGTAACTGTGTGAAAAAATATGGACATGATGTTAATCTGTCTCATGCTGACTATATTTGCTTTTAACTGTACTTTTTTTTTTTTTTGGTGATCTTAGGCTGCAGTGAGCTTCCTGTGCTTGAGCAAATCTTCAAGTGCTCTGCAATGAGTTGACCTGAGAAGCCTAGAGCCAGCTCGCTCACTTTCCTGGTACTTAGAAGAAAAGGGTAATCCAGGTTGGTTCTAACCATCACTGTTATCTAAGCTGCTGTGAATGGAACTGGAGGGTAGCATTAAAAAGACCTGGGCTCTGTTTCTGAGACATGTGTCTTTGTATGTGTAAATCCTGCCGTTTATTAAAGACAAGCAAGCAAAGTCTTTGTAAGTGTGAGAAATGGGTAGCTTAGGCTGTTACTTCAGTCCATAAAGCTACAAGCAAATTCTGCAGTTTGGAACTAACTCTCATTTCTTTTTGTGTATTTCCCTTTTAAGTGTGTGCCAAGTACTGGATAGTTTGCTTCGCAGAGGTAGAAGTCTTTCATCCTTTACAACACCCCAGCTGTATGAAAGACGCTTGTGTTGTGTGCCCAGACTTACCATCAGAAAAGAATATCCTATCCAGAGGCTTCTCCAGTTGATGGGGCAGGGGGGAATGGACTGGTCCTGGCTGTGTACTGCCACTGCCTGCGCTGGGGCCTCACACACAGCACACCTGCTGATGTAGGGCTCGATCTCCTCCTCTGAGAGCGGTGTCATGGGCAAAGGGGCAGCGCTGGACAGCCAGTAGGACTTGTCGTTCCGGCTGGCATAGTAACAGACTTGGTTGATGTTGCAGTAAGCAAAGGGCATGGTATTGAACATGGGGAGACAAGAGCCTGCCAAGCCTGGAAGTAACCACAAACAAGGAGGATCATTCCACTTCTCTCTTGGTAAGCTGAAAAGAGGATTTAGTGTTCTGGACACACAATTTAACAGAAGTTTCGTAGTTCACCAAATTCCCAGGTTCTCGACCTGAAGCAACTTCTACTGACAACAGAATCTTTTTTTTTACCAAGAAGTATCTATCTTTGACCAATGATACTTAGTTGTCTTAACCCAGTGTTCAGATCGTGGCAAACAGAACAACAAATTTCTTAGCTGTGCCAACACTGAGGTGGTGGCTGGTTTAGGAGGAGAATGAGCTGTTTGCACGCTCATGAGGAGCAGTGAGAAGCTGAATACTAACGCTGATAAATAGAAAATTTTGGTGCAGTACAGCAAGCTGCTGCTACCAGGGTGCAGAGCTGAAACCTAGTGTATTCCAGAAGGGTTACATAGCCTCTCAAAGGGAAAGGGAAAGGTGGAGGGATTTTGCAGAGTCAGTCCTGTGCAGCTCTCATCAGGCAGACAGCAGTGAGAATTAGGCACTGACTACAGTGCACTTCAGTACACCGCAAAGGTGAAGTTCCTTTGCCAGAACTGAATTCAGAACAAGCCCATGATAATTTATTTAGCCGTTAATAATCACTGCAGATAAGTTCTGCTTTGAACTTTGTGTGATGTATTAGTTCTGCAATACCCCCAAGCCCTAATGCCCTCCTTAAAGACATGATCTTTCTACACAGAAGCCAGTTTTGTTTACGACTGATAATATTCCATTCCACTAATAATAAAGGATCTGGGTTTTCCTTACTCAGAAAATGTCTGTGAAAGGAACACACTGGTCACAGGAAACAGGGACTTCATTTTCTCTTGAGTCTTATTTTCACCACTTTTATGAGGCATTCTGTTACCAACTGGCACTCCTGGGGATTGCTAAATGTGCAGTGGTGAAAACATGTCAAAATGACGCTGCTGTACTAAAAATATATCTTTTATTGCTTTTTTCTAACACTTTTTTTGCTGTTGTTGTTGTATCCCGCTTATTAGATTCTTGATCTTTCCTCCCAGGAGACTTCTCTGCCTCTTGCAGAACAAGTCAAAAAGGACCAGGACATAACTTTCATGCAAATTGCCACTAATCAGTTTCTGAGGTTAGACATCAGGAAGCTTATTTAGAGAGCTAATTCTACACAGAATTGTAGAAGGAATGATATGAGGCATCAACAAGAGCTGTCTTTGGGAGAAACTGGGCTCTGTTTCTTCCAAAAAAACACCTTCTGAATCTTAAAGCAGACAATTCTGCTGTACACACAATGCATGATTTTGATTGTAAAGCATATTTGCACTACCCAAAGGTATCCACCTGAGCTACCCAGCTCTTTTCCCAAGCTGTCTTTGCAGCAAAAAGGAGCAGATCCTCCAAGGAGTTATTTTAGAGCAGCCAGATGAAATTCCTGGTGTAGGAAAACCTCCTCAGTGAGCTCAAAGACAGCCCAAAATGACTAGTGAGGATGAGTCTCTCCAACTTCTCCTTACAGTTACTTAAAGGTAGGAATTAATTTTAAATGGGTCACATAACAGGACAGCATAACCAGGTTCATCATAATCAGTGCAAATCAGCTTTGAGTCTGTAGAAAACAGGTATTTGCTGATGCTGTGGTGTGATTGATTTAACTTGCCTTTCACTGCACAGACCACACCATATCAGACCTTAACTGGAGAGCAATGGTATACTACAGTACATACCAAGATCTTGATTATGAGCTTTCTCTTGTCCTTCCAGGTACAGCAGACTGTAGCCAGCCCATAATTTGGGCATCCCCTGTGGACATAGTGGTTCTCTGTCCGACTGACTGTGAAGGACAAGCAAGAAGCCACTTGCAGATCTAATATGGGGGCCTGGTGGTCCTGGGATACCAGTCTGGCCAGGTGGACCTTAGATACAGGAGAAAAGGTAGAGAAATTTACTTGTTTTTGCACATAGCGAGTGAGAGCTTTTATCTTTCACTGTATTTAAGTGTTCAATAAGGGGTTCCTGATAAATTCACAGGTTGTCATGGGCAATAGTGACACCAGTAGACTCATGTTATCCTCCTAATGGGAGAGAAATGGAACTCTTGGCAGTTGGCTTTGTATCATGGCTCTGTCCTGTGCTGGTTAAGTGAACCGAGGTGGGCAATGATTTCCCACTCACTAGGATGACTTGTCTGGACTGAATTTGAATACATGCAGTAACAGTCCATGGCCTTTCTTCAGCTGTATTAAACCATTAATTCATTAAGTAGCAGTCACAGTTAAAATACACTTCTAATTACTCACAGACAGGGTTCTACTAGCCCGGACTCAGAAAGGCAGACCTAGTGATTTATGGTGTTTCTGCATGTGTGCTAATTGCCTTTCTGGTTAATAATGGATGCTAAGATAAGAAAACTAATCAAAAGAAAATGTATGTGTTATAAAATCATTCACAAATGTCATTGTCAGTACTAGAACTGAGAGGGGGAAAGAAATGTCATGGCACTTCAAGCTAGAGGTGGATGTATCCATGTGTGATGGAGGGAGCAGAAAGAAAAGTCTCTGCATCACCTTGCACATCTCCTGTCCACAAGTCATTCCAGCCTTACCTTGTGGCCCTGTGTATCCTTGCTCTCCTCTGTTCCCTTCCTCACCTGGTGGCCCAGGTGCCCCTGGTAAGCCATCCTGGCCTGGCAGGCCACGTGACCCTTCTTCCCCTTTTCGTCCTAGATAAGGGAAAGTGACATGTTGTAAATGCTGTGAAATACAAAGGTTACAGGTTGTCCAAATGGCACACAAAGGGCCAGTCAGCAGAGCTGCCACCACCAGGAAATGAGGCTGCAGGGCAGAGAGGGGCAGAACTGCTTCTCCTGGGAATTGTCTTCACAACTTATTTGCTTTGAGACCACAGCAGTAGCTCAGAGGCAGGACTTCAGCAGCATCAGCTGCTGCTGAGGTGTTATGTCCTCTCTACAGAACTTGTGTGATTTACAGCTGAAATCAAAGCACTGTCAGACATTACTGTGAGAAGCCTCTTGCAGAATTGCCATCAGTTACCTGCACCACGTAAGGAGCTGTAATTCATCCTAGGGCAGGCCTTCATCTTTTAGGACCAATTCAGCCAAGTCTTTAACCATAGTGATGCAGGTATTGGAGCACTTGCAGACCTGGACTGCACCCCCTGGGTAAGGGGAAGGCCATGCTTAGGCTCCTGATGGCCATAGCAAAGCAACACTGACCCTTTCCAGTTTGTTATCTACATGGCTGAAATAGACAAACAAGCTTTCCAAAGACGAGCTTACCTTGGGGCCCAGGGTGGCCTATTGGCCCTGGTAATCCTACAGAGCCATCCTCTCCTCTTTGCCCTGCCTCCCCAGGAGGCCCTGGGATTGCAGGACAGGAATCATCTGTTTTTCCTGGTTCACCAGGGTCACCTGGAATGTGTAAAAGGGAAGTAAATTAGACAGAAGATGGGTTAGTAACCCCCATGTGAAAAATCAGTGTAACTGTTAGCAGGTTTTGTTAGCCAAGTGTATACTTCAAATATTTTACAATCTTGAATTCTTGAGTTTCACAGTTTTTGATTTTACTTTTGGTGTTTTAGTATAGTAAGTATGTGCTAGCCAGTGTATGCCACCTGATGTGTTTCAAGTATTTGGTGTACAGTTTTTGTCTTGATGTGCCCCAAACTGATATGGGTTGAAGCCTAAAGTGTACCCAACTTCAGTGCAAACACCTTGGCAGTATTTTGCTTGCTCTGTGGCTGCAGATGCATCAGTGAGCAGGCCAAAAAAGCTTAATTCCTGACACTCACTTAAAATAAAATGTGTCCTGTCTTTACTTTTTATTGTAATCACGCATTGAAGCTACTAGGAGCTATGGGCTACTTGTAGTTTCAGACAAAATCAGAACTGGATCAGTTTTAGTCATATGAAGAGTTCAGTGTTTGTAATAATGCCATGTTAGGATTCAAGCTTTTCCTAAGTTTTCAGTTGCAGAACAAGCAAAAACTGAAATGGTAAATTCGAACCAAGTGTGTTTCACAGGTGGAGCTGACATGACAGCATGAGACTTCTCAATGCAAGATGCTCATGAGATTGCTTCGCCTGGCTCTGCTCGCTACTTATGTGACAAAATGCAGAACCCTCTTCTTGTAGCTTTATCTACTCTTCCTAGTGACCAAGCCCAGGATGCTTTCCAGCAAGAGTGAAATATCCAAGGAAGCCCATATGAAAAGAACAATCAGTAGTCACAATTTACCTGTGAAACCTGGAGGATGTGAAGAATGGAAAGCAGATGGTTACCGTTGTGGGGCAGGCAGGAGCAAGTTTTAGGCATGTAAAATAGAGTAAAAGATGGAATGAGAAGGGAAATCTCTTACTTGAGGTGACATCAGAAACAAAGACACAGCTCTGAAAATTGTGCACAACTCGGAGAAATCAATTTTTTGTTTGTTTGTTTTTTTCAGAAACTATTTAAATTGTGTGCATGTAATTAGATTAATTATGTATAGATCACAATAACAACTGAGTGACAAGGAGCAACAGGTTCACGACTACCTGTGGGACCTCTGGGACCAGGTTTTCCTTGAAAACCTTGGTCTCCATGTTGTCCTGTAGCACCAGGTGGCCCCTGTGGGCCATGGATTCCCATAGGACCTGGAAAGAAAACAGTTGTGTGGTTACATGTGATTGCATTCTGAGGTGAATTCATAAATAAGATGAAGTCTGGCTGCTTGAGTAACAAAAAATGTGTGAGGCAGCTCAGCTCTCTCTCTCAGGTAGAAATGCAGATTTCTTCTTCTCTCCTTTGTCTTTAACTGGATTCAATGTATGACTTCCCTTTTTTTGTAGAGTTCGGAAGAGACTGGTGTAGACAGAACTTGAACACTGTGTGGGAGAGAAGTAGAGCATCTAGATGGCTGTTTTCAAACAAAAGGACCTGTGGAAAGCCTAAAGCTATTGACAGGTGGCAGATGTGAGACTGTGTTCAAATACTTCTGCACCTCCCATAGTTTCTCAAGACCACCATAGAGAGGGGAAGGTTTGCTTCACCTGGTAGACCAAAAATGTACTGGCTCATTTTCAGGCTGGCAGAAGAGTCTTCCAGCAAGTTGCCAGAATATACGAATCTGAATCTGCTCTGACCTTCTATTCTTATTTGCAAGTAACAAAGCACAGCTATGAAATATCCAGCCCACTCCTTTTGGTCTGGCTCTGTCTGCAATGGCAATGCCCTGTGCTCAAGGCTCAGCTGCACAGGGCCAGGCACGTCAGTTACATCTTGCATCATACATACCCTTTGGGCCTTCTCTTCCTTGCTTCCCTGGAAGACCTCTGGCTCCTTGCTGCCCTCGCTGCCCAGGATTACCTGGTGCCCCTGGAAAACCAGTATCCCCAGGATCTCCTCGCACAAAGACAGTCTCTCCAGGAGGACCAGGGTTCCCAGGATGACCTGTTGTAAAGGAATTCTATTCTTAATATATGCACAAAGCATAAACTCGTCAGAGGCCAGAACAACTTGAAAGAGCTCCATCTGAGGACCAGAATCTATAGGAAATGACTGGATCCCTGGGAGCCCCTGTTTGTAACTGAAGTGGGGTCTATGCAAATGTTTACAGAAGAGTTGGCAGCTTGAGCATTCCCATGGCTGGAATTGAACTGGAAAGCTTTTTGTGGGTTTACCAACAGCAGCATGTTTCTGGACAGCTGTTTCACCCTTCTTGCTAGAAAGAGAGGGCAGTAATCTGGTTTCTGTTTGCTTCTGTGGAAATGGAGCTGTCTTGTAGCAGCAGGCCTTGTAAAGAATTACCATGGAAGTCAGAAAATCAATCATAGAATGGTAAGGTTGGAAGGCACCTCAAGGATCATCTAGTTCCAACCCCCTGCCATAGGCAGGGACACCTCCCACTAGTACAGGTCACTCAAGGCCTTGTCCAACCTGGCCTTGAACACCTCCAGAGAGGGAGCATCCACAACCTCCCTGGGCAACCTGTTCCAGTGTCTCACCACCCTCACTGGAAAGAACTTCCTCCTAACATCCAGTTTCAATCTCCCCTCTGCTGGTTCAAACCCATTGCCCCTTGTCCTGTCGTTACAAGACCTTGTAAATAGTCCCTCCCCAGCCTTCCTGTAGGCCCCCTTCAGATACTGGAAGGCTACTATAAGGTCTCCTCAAAGCCTTCTCTTCTCCAGCCTGCAGAGCCCCAACTCTCTCAGCCTGTCCTCATAGCAGAGCTGCTCCAGCCCTCTGATCATCTTCGTGGCCCTCCTCTGGACCCGCTCCAACACTTCCATGTCCTTCCTGTGCTGGGGGCTCCAGAATTGTACACAGTTAACCTGGAGATCTTTCTTCATCCTTGCTCTGGTGATCTATCCAGTGTTCACTGAGGTACTGGCTGCTTTCTTCGCTCCCCATGCATTTTTATATGGTATCCCAGTGACTCCTAGTAGCCTCAGGGTTTGTTTCTTTTTTGCTTTATCAAATTTGGTATTTTTGGTTTTGGTACCTCTGATTCCATCCAAACCAGGTGGTCCCTGATCACCAGGAGGACCAGGAGAAGCACTATCAGGACATCTTCCCCTAGGTCCAGTGGGTCCAGCTGGTCCTCTTCTACCTAAGGGATAACATTTTCCACAAAAAAAAAACAAACACTAAAACAGAGCAAAACAAACAAAACCCAGGATTTTTTTTAGATAACAGAACTAAGTTAGTGCGCTGCCACATGAAGTCATGGAGGCAACCTGCACTCTCACTTGTACCCTGAGCACAGCAGTGGTTAGGTTAGTGCAAATATCTTGTAAAAGCAAGATTTATCTTTTTAAAATGTGTATGTACTTCTATGAAATCTGCTTAAACTGAAGACTGCATCCTCACAGGCTGGCACACTGCCACAAACACCTGCCTTGTCCCAGATTACAACAGTGGGAGAAATGCTAAAAATGTCAGCTGAGTGGGGCCTATGAAATCATTCTGCTTGAAACAGGGTAAGTTCCTGAGTCTGTCCAAGTTCACTATTTTCTATTCTCATTCTTTCCTCTCCCGTAACATAATAAACAAGAGATGCTGGGGTCCCTGTTTCATCATGTAACATCAGCATTTTACTGTAGCAGATGTTTTTAGGCAGGGAAGCTTATGAGTGTATATTTATGTTCATAATAACCAGGGGAAGGCCTTTTATGAGCTACATTTCACCTCTGCAAGGCAGCACTAAGGAGAAAACCCCTCTTACCTGGGAATCCTGGGAATCCCTGTTCTCCAGGGGGGCCTGGAATTGAAATACCAGGCCATCCAGGTTCACCTCTGTCTCCTTTTGGTCCAAGTTCTCCTGAGTATCCTGGAGGCCCTGTTTCACTTTGACCTTTATAGGAAAACAATCACATATATAAAGCATGCAGTGAGTACAAATACAGATGTGCAGAATGGAAATACCACCTGCAGATGTTCCTCCTTGCATGGGTTGCCTAGTGCTATTTTTCTGGTTCTCTCTTGGAAGCTGGATAGAGTTTTGTTGAATCTGGCCCTAATTCATCTCCCTTAAAGAAAGTAGTCTCTCCTTTAATGCCCTTCTTCAGGGGTTGTCTTAGCCAGCATTGTCGTTATCTGTAACTTTAGGTATGGTCCTAAATGCAATATTCCATCAGCATAAACTTGTAATCTCTAGGTAGATGGAGAGATGGTGTTTTTTAACAGTGCTTCAAAGGCACCTTTGAAAGTTGCAAATGGATCAGCATGAGTGAAATCCAAATTCATCTTAAATTTGTGGCACAGCTCCCATGGATGTTAATGGGCCTGGGATTTCAAAGTTTCATTTTAATTTGTTAGTTTCATCTTTTACATATAGAAAACCTGGAGACTTGGCTGTCCTTTGAGTCATCTGCATTGAACACTTTACAAACAGGCTTGAAAGGATCCAACAAAACTATGTGAGTAATGGCAGTTAGAGAGTTTCCTCCACTCAGCTGCAGGTGTGTCACCAGGCATACTCATTTGGTCTGGAAGTTTGTCTGAGCCTGAATGATATCTTCTGGCAAGGCAAACATCTGACATGCATCAGTCCCTGCATGTTCAGTCACTTAAGAGAAGATTTTCTGTTCACTTCTTTACCTGGAGCTCCTGCAGAACCTCTTTGACCTTTTAGTCCATCCAAGCCATCCAGTCCAGGCAGTCCAGGAAGACCTGAGGAGTATTACAGGCATGACAGGGTGCCACACTAATGCCTTGAAGTCACAATTAAACATTATGCCTCTTTCCTTCTGACAAGACATTCTGAATCAAGAGAGGCTATTTGCTGAAGCTGATTCATATTCAAAACAGAAGACAAGATCGCATTGCCCCTGAGGGCAGCCTTTTTGAAAAGGAAAATATGAAAAATCTGAAGCCAGCCATTATAATACTTTGACATCACAGCAACCAGTATCTTTGACACTGAAACTGGCTCTCCAGGAAGGTGGTTTGGATCTGGTGCTTGGAGATGTTGTGCCAGGGGATATGGTTTAGGGGTGAACTTTGTAGAGTAGGGTTAATGGTTGGACTTGGTGATCCCAGCGGTCTTTTCCAACCCAAATGATTTTATGATTCTATGATTTAATCCTTTAGGTATTTCAATACTACAGCTAGCAGCAGGAGCTCAGTATGGGACTAATTTACTCTCTCATGAACCTCATGCCTGTGGCCAGATTATTGCTGCTACCTGTGATTAGTCTCCAGCGTTAGCAGTGTTATCTCTCCGTGACCAGGCAACTGGGATGCAGACACTACCTAAAATAACACTAAAGCTGTCACTTCTTTATAGCTTCTGTTCCAATTTTAAGCTCAACTTAATCTATCTGTGCTAGAAAGGAGTGACATTTTCACCCAGCTTCTTTTCCTTGGTCCTGCAGGTTTCACACAAAACTCTGCTTTTTTGCATCACTCTGTTACAAAAAGTCTTTCAAGTGACAGCACAGTCTTTGAAGACAAGAAATCTGTAGTTAAAAGCTGTGCTGACATGGATAGTACAGAGCAGCTTTGTCCCTAGTGATGTTCTCTAGGTGACCAGATCACAGGCTGAGTGTTCATGGTACTGTTAGAACTTCTGCTTTATAATCTGTGCTTTTTGGCAAATTACTTGAACACAAGTAACAAGGGATGGCAATTTACCCGCTTCACCTGTTGAACTAATCTGAGGTGGTGTTTGATGGAAGGTAAAGTGTCTCCCTGTCATTAGCAGTGTACTTTCCTAAGCTGTATACCAAAGTACTGGCTGTGAAGATGTGCACATCAGCTGCAGCCAGCAGCCTGTCACCTGGTGAAAGGCGCAGACCTGGCAAAAGCAGTGAGTTGTTTGGTAACAGGCTCCAAGGAGATTTCAAACTGCTGAACTGACTTGGGATGCTTCTTGCTCCACAGAGGGGCAGATTGGAGTGGACACAGATCACAAGAAGCTGAACCACACTATCAGTGACTGCTCTGTCTCTCTTCCAGCAAGACCTGGAGAGTTGGGTGGGGAGACTGAAACACAAGTGCAGAGTCTTGCAACTCCATGGACCAGTGTAGGTTGGGGGCTGATCAACAGCATAGGGAAAAAGGACCTGGGAGTCCTGGTGGACAGAAGCATGCCCATGAGTCAACAATGTGCCTGCGGTGTGTTAGCAGGGGTGTGGTTAGTAGCTCAAGAGAGGTTCTCCTCCCCCTCTACTCTGCCCTGGTGAGGCCACATCTGGAATGTTGTGTCCACTTCTGGGCCCCTCAGTTCAAGAAGGGCCTCAGGGAACTGCTTGAAAGAATCCAGTGCACAGCCACAAAGAAGATTAAGGAAGTGAAACATCTTCCTTATGAGGCAAGGCTGAGGCAGCTGGGTCTCTTTAGCTTGGAGGAGACTAAGGGGTGACCTCATTCATGTTTGTAAATACGTGAAGACTGAGTGTCTGAAGGACAGAGCCAGACTCTGCTCAGTGATGTCCAATGATAGGACAAGAGGCAATGGGTGCAAGCTGGAGCAGAGGAGGTTCCATATGAACATAAAGAAAACTTTTTCACTGTGAGGCTGACAAAGCTCTGGAACAGGCTGCCCAGAGAGGCTGTGGAGACTCCTTCTCTGGAATCATTCAAAACCCGCTTGCATTTGTTCCTATGTCACCTGCTCTAGGTGGTTCTGTTCTGGCAGAGAGGTTGGACCAGACAATCTCCTGAGGTCTTTTCCAACCTGTAATGTTCTGTGATTCCACATTTGCTGCTTGTCTCTGCCTAATTTCCTTCCCCATCAGGGAAGGTCCTCCGATGTAGGATTTCCAGTCCAGCTGCAGTGTTGTGTTTCGTTTGTTTACTTGTTTTCCAACAGTCTGAGTTATCTTTCTGTCTGTCTCCTATTCCCCATCTAGCTACTTCCTGATATAGATGGAGGTTCTGTTTCAGTCCCTGTGCTGGATCCCAGCATGTCCTGCAGCACACAAATCACCAGAGCATGAATCACAGGGACAGCAATACAAATGCCCTTCATCAGCTGTTTCACTTGCCAAATTTAAAAGTCCTTAGTTCAAAGATAGGTCATCTGAGACAGAAAATAGAAGGGCACTGGAGTTATCTAATGGACACACCAAAAATTATAATCCCACATCTTTGTTCTCAGAAGCTGATTAATTATTTTAGTTAAATTGTAACAAACGAATAAAAAGAAAGGAAAAAAAAATTAAACCCAGCCTGTGTCAAACACTTCTCTGGAAAAATTTTTAATCCAGCAGATTGTTTGAAAACCTGCAAAGCATTGATAATGCACTCTCCATGTAATCCCTTTTCTAATATGGGATATTAATAATCCAACCTGTAATATCTTCTATGCCCTTAATTAACTGCTCTTTAACTTTTCATGATGGTCCAGGTTTCAGCCTTGCTTTCTGCAGCATGCTTGTGCTTCAGGCACGTTCCCGTGTTCACATTTATTGCATGCCAACCTGGGGAACTTAGCAGTGGCATTTTACTGTCGTTAAGAACTTCTAACTATTTTTGGCACTGAGGTCACCATTTAAAACTTTTTGATCTCCAGCTTATTCAGTCAAGATTGATGGCCTGGTTTACTTGCTTTCCAGGGAATTTCAGACACCTTTGCCAACAATCCATTATAATATCAGCACTTGTAATTCTAGAGTGTTGGCTTGCTATAGCCCCATATTTCTAGGTACAGCTGAATTGGCTGACCTATGTATGAACCACTGTTTCTGTGTTTTACAGCCCAGTTCAGCTTTTACTCACACTAGTAATTCTGCTGATGTCCTTAATACTACTTGCTTCATCAAGGATTACTCACAAGTAAGGCTTGCCAGACTAAGCCCTTGACCAACAAATGTTAAAAAAAAAAAGAGGGGAAAATAGACATCTAATGTAAATGAGAAGCAGTTGGACTAAAAAGGCTGTGTACTAAGCTATAAACAGCCAATTAACCATCTGACTTCTAATGGTAGCAACAATATTTACTGAAAATACTGTTAAGATCAATATTCTCCAATTGAATTGGAGTACAAATTCTAGTTAGTTTTCATTATTTGGTATAATATCAAAGGTGTTAAGTTTCTTTTCAACTACACAGGCAACTTGGTCTCTAGTGAAATGCCACTTGAACGGAACTGTTCCCTCTGCAGTATCTGTGTTAATTTATGTTTCCTGGGCAAGACTTAGGATAACTTTTACACAACATAGAGAAGTGTCTTGCCACTTACAAGAAGAAGGAAAGGAGTCACAGTATCACACAATGGTTTGGGTTAGAAGGGACCTTAAAAGATCATCTAGTTCCAAGTGCCCTGCCATAGAGAAGGATACCTTCTATTAGACCAGGTTGCTTAAGTCCATCTGCCACTAAGAAGTTTTCAGCAGAAGGATGGTTTGCAGGGTTTTTCGTTTGGGTTCTTTTTGACCCCTCTCAATTTAGACATCCCTGTCACTGCAGATCTCTAGTACACCAGATAGTTTGCAACAATAAAATCATCTGTCCTGGGTTCAGGCCTGTCCTAGCTGAACTCAGGACATGGTCTCTTGCAGATTATGCACTAGGAAGAAATTGGTCATGACGGTTCAAATCAGAACAGCTTATTTACTACATGTAATCATATATGGCTTCCAGTTTTCATTTAAATTCTTGGCAGTTTCTAATAAACCTTTTCAATATTTTCTTAGGCTGAGTTGGGAAAAGAGAATCTATTGTCCACTCTAACCATTTATTACAGTTCTCGGTGTTACTTTGCTGTGATTTCTGTACATGGGGTGTTAATACTGTTCTTCCTGTCCAGGAGCTGGTGACCAAGCACACTATAAAAGAGGATACAAAGTGCATGGGTGATGACCTTTCTTCATTAAATATCAATTTAACTAATCATTTCAATATATCATTCTGAGTGTGGTAAAAGTTACTAGTGTGCTCCCACAAAAACAACTGTATACATGAACTGCTGTTCAATCTTAACATAACAGTGGGAGAAGTGCAAATTCGTATTTGGTGGAAACATTTCTATGTTAAATCCATCAAAAATTAGGTTTAGGAGAAACCAACAAAACACAATGCAAGATATCTAATCACAACTTGTTAAAAGCAAATGAGTGAGACAACACAGTCTGTGGCGGTCTGCTGGGTTTTGTAGAGGAACAGTGGCACTCCATGGTGAAAAGGCAGAACACAGCACAATCTGAAATACTGTAAACTCCTTTTTCCTTCCTCTGCTTCTCTTGGTTACATCAGCTGAGCCAGAATCTGTTTTTACTTTCTCCCTTGCTCATTTTACACTGTAGCCCAGTTGTCTGAGCTAACATTTATGTCACTTTTCAAAGGTGATGTGAACTGACTTCGGTTTAAGAGAACACAAAATCATAATGATGCTCACAGTTAGGCCTTTCCATTTCCACCACCAAAGGGTATATATCTCTGGCACTGCTCTGTTACCAGTAGAGCTCCACTGTTACTATTTACCTTTTCTGCCATGGGGTCCAGCTAATCCTTGCAATCCTGGAGCTCCCAAAATTCCATGTATCCCCTTTTCTCCAGGTTCTCCTGGCAATCCTTGAGGACCTGTAGCTCCTGAATAGGGGAAAAAAACCCAACCCAATAATTGGTGAATATGCAAATCCATTGAACTGTTGATGTTTGTTTGGCTTTTCTCATGCTGTGCAGCATGCTGTGTTGATCAGAGGTACCTGAAAGTGCATGGGAATCTGTGAAGAACTAATGGGCCTGGCTCACCAAGACCCTGGGCAGACTATTGCTGCTGTCTGTAAGTGCTGAAATGTCTTTCCATACACACCTTCATACGAAGCCTCCTCCTCAGCTGCATTTTCCTGTTCCATATCTGAGCTGTTACTTAGCCCTATTTATTAACTTTTGGCATTACCTGGGGATCCAGGTATTCCGGGGTATCCAGGGTCGCCCTTGGATCCTGGTATCCCGGGTTGTCCTTGGATACCTGGTGAGCCCTTTTCTCCTGGGAATCCACAGAGTCCTTAAAGGAAAAAAATTAAAAATCTAATCTTTGTTTGTTTCAAGTTGCCTATTCTACATCTCATGATAAGTCTGAAAAGATAAAAGCTAAGTAAGGGCTTTCTTGACTAGAAAAATAATTCTATTCAAAGACTTTATCTCCCTGAATCTATTTATGAGCAGTGAATGATCTCTCTGGTGATAGCTGAAAGAGCAGAAATGGCTAGCAAGGTATGGGCAAGCCAGGTTTTATCCTAGTGGGTATTAGGATGTCCAGCAGTGCTGTACATGACCACAGCAGCCTCTGCCTCCTATGTTCATACTAGCTGCACTGCACATGGTGATGCCTCTCTAGTTCCCTGGGTTTATAAATACAGAAAATAGTACTCAATATGCAGAGGAAGCAGAGCTCTTCTCTGCTAATAAGACGTAGAGAAAATAAGGTCTCAAGTCTAGTATTTTCTTCAGTACCTGGTAGTCCTGGATCTCCAGGAGGTCCTTTGCAACCATGGGCACCAAGCAGAGGAGTTGGGTCACCTCTCCTGCCTGTTGAGGTACAATGACTTTGATTTTATACAAGTATTCCTTTTCATCCACAAAACCAAAGCAATTTTGTAAGATCAGATAATTTACTCACAGATATTAACAGCTATGAAAGGGATTGAGATAACACAGAATGAAAAATGCTTTGGCACATGCAAATTATCTGACAGCTCAGCTTGTCCTGAAGTACCAACTTTGTTTTAGCATGACTCCTGGCAAGATTCGTTACCTTTAGACCCTTTTGGGCCAGTCAGTCCTGGATTTCCAGGGATTCCAGGCAAGCCAATGTCACCCTGATGTTTTTAAAAACAAAACAAAAGTGTTTGAGATACAGCATGTGTTGCAGGAATGATCTATAACAGCATTTGGCTTCCTTACACTGATACATGGAGCAGAAATCAGTCTGAGTAGCAATACCATACTTAACCTCATCAGAAAAGCAAAGCCTGCTGTCTTTGTTACACGTCTAACAGTGACCACTAACACTTCCAAGAAACTGTAGATTAGACTTGCTAATCATTCCGAATCTCTCCTTTTATAGTTTGTGCTGACTCTTAGCTCAAACAGCTTCAACCCCCCACAGATGGCTTGAATAATTTGGTTTAAAAGTTACTATAAAAATGTACCAAGTATTGTTATATGTTATCCAAAATTTACTGTAAACATTAACCAGAAATATGTTGTGATGAAACAGTAAAAACGTAAAGATTTCTTTATTTTTCCTTCTGCATAAGGACCTATAATCAGCAATACACAGATCACCTTCTCAAAACAATGACATAAAAGACAAGGCAAGCAGAGATATGACCCTTTACCAAGAAAACCCCACAACCGTGTTGTATGTTTCCTGTAATTTCACCAGCTACTTAGCACACAAGCCCCTGCAGAATTTTACCCTACATTCATATATGATATTTGTGGGGGTTTGTGTACTTGTTTTTGAGCAAGGTTGCTTGCCCAGGCTCTGTTTGGTGCAAGCTGTTGGTATGGGCACAGAAAACTTGTTTTGTCTGGTCCCTTGGCTTGGCTGCTCCACACAGCAGGCATGAAGAAGCAGCTTTGTGTTGATTTCCTGCATGTGCTGCTGCTGTGTTATGATCTCTGTGGTGATTTGTCAATCTGTTCCTAGGAGTGACATTGAAGACTTGATTGTGCTTTCATTTTTTGCCCCCCCCCTCACTTAGTGCACTATAGCCTAAACTTCCACCACATAGCAAGGTGACAATCACAGCCGCATCTCAGAGAGGGGAGAGAGGCTCTCTGTGGACTGTGACTGCAGTTCCTGCTAAAATGTTGTTGGAGCTTTGGAGAGTTGCATTAAGGACTTTACCTTTCCTATTACAGTCTTGTCAGAAGGAACATCTAGTGGGTAAGTACAATAAAAGTTCCCTGCATCACACTCCTTGGAGGCAGGAGATAACTGCTAAACCCAGCCACTTCGTTTACCTGGTCACCTGGTTGTCCTTGAAAGCCTTTAATTCCTTTAAAGCCTTTTGGTCCTGGGAAACCCTGGAATCCAGGAAACCCCATCACTCCAGTGTCACCGTGGTCACCCGGCAATCCTGGGACACCATTCTTCCCTGGAAACCCTGGGGTGCCTCTGAAACCAGTACTGCCTTTTTCACCTGAAGGTAATGGCAGGGCAAGATAATGATTGATACAGACAAGCCATTATTTGATGCTTACTTAGAACACAGCTATGCTGTCATACTTCATGTATTGCCTTAGTACTCAAAGAAACCTGCTAGCTTAACAATCAGCCTGATAGTTTAACAATCTATAAACACAATGGAATGGCTGGAAGTTACTGCAGCTGTGAAAAATCTGTCAGATGAATGTGTGCATGTTCAGGGCTTTATTTTGTGCTCTTACCTCTTTCACCTCTAAGTCCATTCTCACCAGGAAACCCTGGTTCCCCCTTCTGTCCTTTCTCAAGACGAATGTTCACATAGCCACTGTCTCCTGGAGGCCCTCTTTCACCTTCAAACCAAACACATGGAATGTAAGTAAACCCTCATCGAGTGACATGTCCTGAAAGTTAATGTTAGTGAAGACTTCCCTAACAGAGAAAGTCTTCAAATACTAATGGTTGTTTCAATGGGATCACTGCTGAAATTTGTTGTCCTTCCCTTGGTTTTCAGTTAATTCAGTAGTAACCCAAGTGATGTTAAACCAGAATTACTCCCTGCTTGTCTGGAACCTGCAAGATGGTAATTGTGTTGTCCACTCCACAGTGCACTGCCTGTGAGACTGCAGGTTGGAGATAGCTATTCTTTCCTATATTCATATTTATAGAGATTGTTAGCTCTATGTTTTACATAGGTTGAAGCACACAGAGAACACGATAGAAAACTTGCAAAATCTAAAGTTTCAGATGTGTACAACTCAGAATTTACGGTTTAAGTGATCTTACTGTTTTAAAGGTAAATGCACCTATTTATTTGAATGCAATGAGTTCTTACTCAGTTTTTTTCATTGTGCATTTATAAGTAAGATAATTGGATTTAGTATCTCTGAAACCAGAAGCAAACATACCTTGTAGTAGTAGTAGTAAATGTAGTAGTAGTAAATGTATTCCTAACACAGCAGTAATAAAACTAAACACAGCAATGATAGAACTACAAAGTGAAGGGGATTTTTACAAACCTTTTAATCCCATATCCCCGCATTCTCCACTAGGCCCAGGTGGACCCATTTTTCCTTCTTCACCTTTGACACCAGGGATTCCCATTTGGCCTTGTGTTCCTGGGAGTCCTGGGAATCCTTGGGGTCCTTGAATTCCTTTGTTTCCTGGTAATAGGAAGCATTTTATTTACATATTCCATCTGTTATGCTGTTATCGTCATATTCTAAGGAAGAGTGTAAAGCAAAAGGCAGAGTTCAGAGCAGTCCACAAAAATGATTCAAAGGCTGAAACCCCACTGCTATGAGGACAGGATGAGTGAGTTGAGTTTGTTCATCCTGAAGAAGGCTCCAGGGAAACCTTAGTGTAGCCTTTTGGTTCTTCGAGGGGCTTCTCAGAAAGACTGGGACAGAGTTTTTAGCAGGACAGGATGATGGGTGATGGTTTCAAACTAAAACTGGGGAGATTTAGATGATCTAAGGAAGAAATCTTTCATATGGAGGGTGGTGAGACTCTAGCTCAGTGTGCCCAGGGAGGTGATAGGTGTCCCATCTCTGTAAACATTCCAGGGTCAGGTTGGACAGGCTCTGAGCACAGGCCCACTGCAGGGTAATCAGACTAGATGATGTTTAAAGGTCCCTTCCAACCAGTCCATGATGCTATTGTTATTGCCTCTACTCTGCTGCATAGTCTTGTTCTTGAAGCTAGGAAGGGAGGAAAGTGCAAAACAGTTCTGAGCTTTAACAGCAGTGGAAACAGCTCCCTCTACAAGAAAATTTATAGATGAGGTGGCTTGCAGGACCTTTAACACACCTGTTTGCCCTGGGAAACCAAGTAGACCTCTATTGCCTGGGAGTCCTGTAAGTCCTCGGGAGCCTGGAGGACCTGGGGGACCTTGTGAGCCAGGAGAGCCTTTGAGACCTTTGACTCCAGGTGGCCCAGATAGGCCCCTATCTCCTCTTTGACCTTTAAAGCCTGGTAAACCTGCCAAAAAGAGGTTTGTTTTACATATGTAAATGCAGGAAAAGGGTTCAGCAACTGTAGAAATTGATAGATTTTGGTATAAATTTGAGTATCGTCAAACATCGTAAAATAACTTGGAAACTTTGCTGCCATGCTGGAGTTCTGTCTCTTCCTGGATTTTTCACCTGGATTGTTCGTTTTGTTGCATTTCTTTCGTGAGAGAGGTAGCAGTAGAAGCACTCTGTAAAAAGTCCCTGCTAAGTCAGATACTTCTGATACTTGTCTCCTAGCCCTCTCTAAATAACACTTCCATTTAAGAATAAAGAAGGTGAAAGTATCCCAGTAATGACAGTTACTCAGGACAACAGAGTAAGAGAACTCTCCTGTTTATTCCTTGACAGTGAACATGCTGATCTGGACAGTTAAAGAACAGTATGGAAAGGGAAGCTGGGAAGCATCTGAGATGCACGCTCTCCACTCCTTAAGAGAATGTGCAAAAGATAACGTACACCCCCAGTAGTGACATACACTCCCCCTGCAAATTTGTTATGCCAGCCAGAAAACTGTGAGATGAAATCCACTAGAAGAGATGTGCAAAGCTCAGAGTTGTGAGGCGCCTGGATGGATGTTGTGTACCTTGAGGTCCTGGCAGGCCCACGACACCTCTGATTCCTGGTGGCCCTGGTAAGCCTGTGTCACATGGTGGACCAGGGAATCCTGGACAGCCTGGTGCTCCTATATCACCTTCTGGGCCTCTGAAGCCTTTGGGACCCGGAAATCCTGGGGTACCAGGCTGTCCTGAAAACAAGAAACACTGGAAAATGTTTTATTTGAATTACTCAGCATCCCTCAGAACTCATAACAATAATGTTTATGTTTACACATTCAGGTATTCTAATATTTTACTTATCCTCTAAGTTTTTGCAGTTTGTGAAACCCGATGCTTTTCCTGCCATTTAGAACTGGCTCTTGTGGAGATCCTCCTTCTTGATGGAATAAATAGGGATTCAGTTCTTGCCTACATGCTTTTTGTGCAATAGTCATCCTCACTAGTTTCTGATGTGCAGGAGCAGAACAGCAGGAGCTCAGTGGCCTGCACCAGCTGCACAGCACTGGGGTCAGTTCTGTGGGTGTTCACTGCACAGAAGGAGTGTGTATCTGCTTAGGGCTGGGCAAAAGGAAGAAACATAAAGGAACTAGCACTATCTGCTGTGAAGTAGGAAGTCAGTGGCACTGCAGAGACACCCAGAGCAACCAGCACAACTCCTCTGCAGAAATGGGGAGTGCAGTGCCCAGGACACTGAGGATTATATTGTGTAACTCTGGGCAAAGAAATTCACCCCTCTCCCTGAGTGTTCTCCCACTTTTTGCCAGTTCTTTCCAGATCTAAGTAATCAGTATGAGGCAGGGACTCTGTGTAGCACAGCAGACAGCAGGAGGCCCTTAACACAGATGGGCACAATGCAGCAAGTACCAACAGTAAGAATAGGAAGCTGTGCTGTTACACCATGGACTGCTGTTATTCCATGTACATTCCCCTTCCTGCAGGGCAGATGTCTACAGTGGATGGTCAACCTCAGCTGTCAAAATGCAAAGGTAAACAGAGGGCATACGGTCCAGTCACCTTTTTATGGATCCAGGGAAGAGTGTTATTGATATGAATCCGGACTGACTTTGCTCAGGTTTTCTCTTTTAAACACATGGAAAAGCTTCATAAAAACTGGCTCATACCTTGAAACCCAGGAACACCTTGATCACCCCTTGCTCCTTGTGCACCAGGGGGTCCTGGAAGTCCCCTCTTGCCTGGGATTCCCGGAGGACCATACGTGGTATCACCTGGAACACCTTTCTGACCATCTATGCCAGGTGGACCTGGAGGACCATGTTTACCATCAATTGTAGAGCCTCTTTCACCTTCATCACCAGGATCACCAGCTTCACCTCGAAAGCCTGTTGAGAGGATTTTAAAATTCAAATAGGGCACAATTTGGAAGTTGTTTCCTTGGGTTTTTTTCCTTTGTTTTTTCCAAAACTGTAGAATACTGTAATGTAAATTTAACCAGTATTAAATAATCACTTTGCAAAGAAAAACAGCATCCTATATTACATCTCATCAGACAGTAAAAGTGAATGCATTTGAGCTTGAGCAGCAGGTCTCCTGGATTAAGAAAAGCGTAATTCACCTTCTGGCCCAGGGATTCCTGCTCCTGGCCTGCCTTGATGACCTTTTTGCCCATCAAAACCATTTGGTCCAGGATGACCAGGGAGTCCCTTTAAACCCTTTGATCCTGGAGAGAGAAAGACAACATATTAAAATCTGACAAAGCTTTAAAATGTGTGATCCAAAGATACCATATTGTGTCTTTATCCCATGCAAATTCACATGCTTTGACAAGTGGATTTCATCTCCTTTTAACATTTTGGGCAAAAGGCACCACCCAAGTCATACCCAAATCATGGTTGTTGTTTTTCTAAGTGGACTTGTTCCCAAATCCATGAACAGCAGACTGCAAATTATCAGAGCAAATTAGATAAAAACATCCATCTCCTGTAACATTTTAATGTTACAGGACATCCACAAGATGAATGGAGTGAATGCCACATATCAGCTCCAATTCTTGTACGCTCCTGCGCTAGATGCTGCTTCTGAAATGCTGCTAATCCTCCTTCTTTCATCTCACTATAAATTCTAGCTGCCACCTACAATTTTGATGTCAGGGAGCTGTGTAAGATTATACTGAGCAGCTTGAACATCCAGAATGTGTTTGTTCTGATCAGGACTTCTTGGAGGATCTCAAATGTTTTGGAGGTGACCACAAGCAATGTTTTGCCAGTTCCTGGATGAGTTCTTTGAATTCAGACTAAGTTGAATAAGTTAAAGGAATGGCAATTACTTTGCACTTGAGCCCTAAATTAATTAGTATTCGGCTTGCATGAGCAATACAGTTGTAGAAATTACAGACTTGCAGCATATCTTTGCCTCATACCTTTTCTTCTCCTCGACCCTAAGTCTCAACCAGCTCCAACCATTTGCCTGTTTTACAGACTCCCCCATGCGTTTCAATCAAGGCAGGGCAGAGTTTCAAGCTGCCTTCACTTAGTCATTGCTCTGAAGGCAGCCTGCACAGCATTTTGTGGTGCAAACTGCACTGCTGGCCCTTGATTCTTTCAGATGATTCTGTTCCTGGCTATTTGCAGTTTTACACTGATGGAAATCTAGCATAGTTTATCTTTTTAGAATAGCTTCTTTTTTAATTATCTTAAAGCAGGTGCAAGCAGGAGCAGTGGAGATTCCATGTGAACATAAGGAAAGGTTTTTCACTATGAGTGTGACAAAACACTGGAACAGGTTCTCGAGAGAGGTTGTGCAGTCATCTTCTCTGGGAACATTCACAACCTGCCTGGACACATTCCTATGGGACCCACGCTAGGTGACCCTGCTCTGCCAGGGGCGTTGGACCAGGTGATCTTTTGGGGTCACTTCTAACCCTAATGTTCTGCAATGCTCCCATCTGTGAACGTACCTTGGACACCTTTAAATCCTGGGGGACCTGGATTTCCAGGGTATGATGAAGTAATGCAGACAGTCTCACCTGAAGCAAAAGGGATAAAGAAACTGGCTTTTTGAGCATTGTCTGAGCATTTCCTGTAATATTTCTGTAGAACTAACCAACTGGATGTGCAAGAGCAAAGAGAAAGGCCTGTGATGCACATGATTTATGTATTACTTAAGGCCTGATAGGGGATCTTAAGATACATTTTTCTCAACACTTATTTCTAGAGAATATTGATAATGATTTGAATTGCTGTCACACAGCTGTATGCTGTAAAGACAGATTTGTGTTCTCACTTTGCACAGAAATTTGTCCCTCTGTTGCAAGAAAGAAATAGCATTTTCATCTCAATCCTGTGCACATTTCTGGTTCACATGTATTGCTGTCAGTGTAAATATTTCTATTTTAGTTGGGATATTTTATAAACAAAAAGCAGACCAAGCCGTAAGCAGTTGTATTATCCTGCTCCTTCAGCAAAATAGCATTTCCTTGCAAATCCTTACACTCAGGGATACTCTTCATCCCAGAAAGTAATTCCTCTAATAACCTGCAGGTGGCATTTTGCAGGTTTAAAGCACCTGGCAGTTGACATTTTCATCAGTGTCTGCTGCTATAAACTGGTAGTATAGTCCCTCTCACTGGCTGTATTTCACATGACCACTGAGCCTGTCAAAATTTTCACTGTAAATGACTAACAGATGCATATGAAAGAGTAATGGATGCTAGGAAATGTGTATTTTTTTAAATTTTGCCTTTTAATGTAAACACGCAAAATTACCTTTCTGGCCCTTTGGACCAGGTGGCCCAACACTACCTGCATCACCAACATCTCCAGGGCTACCTCTGATGCCTGGAGGGCCAGGAAACCCCAAACCAGGCAATCCTGGCTGTCCTTTTATTCCAGGAAGTCCTGGGACTCCAGGAAATCCTTTATCACCCAGCAGTGGTACTCCAGAATCACCCTAAAAGAAAGAATTCATTGATAAGAAATCAAAAGACACGATGTCTTTCCTCTCTTTCATTAGCAAGGGCCGTATTAGAGAATTACGAATTACCTGTAGAAACTACTCCTCCACAACTAAGTGACTATATGGATGATATTAGTAGTTTTAAGTCTTGAAAAACATTAGGAACAAGGGATATAGAGTTCCGTGGAGATTTTTTTTTCCTTCCTAATGCCATAATACTGGGACACAGTAAATGCAAAAATTCAAGAATACCAAACAAAACAGTAATACTTCCAAGGAATTAATTTTTTGGTGGGTAAGAGCTACAATTTTTTTATCTAGGCTAACAGAAAGTGATAGAAGTGATTAATGTGCTAGGAATTTGGAATGAAATGGTATTCTCTTCACTACATAACACATTTCATAACACAATGTTATCTGAAATGAAAAAAAAAAATTCATCTGAGAAAGTCAAACATTACCTCATTTCCTTTTTCCCCAGGCAATCCTAGTTCCCCATCTCTGCCATCATTACCTCTTTGGCCTGGAAATCCTGGAGCCCCAGCAGGACCTCTTTCTCCTTTTATTCCTTAAAACAATTAAAAAAAAAAAAAAAGTGTAATATTTGCAGTAAGTTCTGAAGGTTTTATTTCTGCCCAGGTAACTACTGGGTAATCATTCATCGTATCCGTATGATCACTTCTAGTCCTTGAATTCCCATTTCCTTAATGAGGTATTTCAGGCTTAGGGAGGCAGCATGTAGTTGGACACCTCCTGGAACAACTTGGTCTTTGTAAAAGACATGTTTACAGGCACCACAAGAATGTGGCTTGTGTTCAACCTATATACAGAGTGAAAATCTTTTGCTATTGAAATCAGTTTTATTCATGGTTTCAGTGTAGGAAGGATATAGCAGTGCATTATGGTGCGGAGTATTTGCATCAATGTTCCCCAAAGATTTTTCCTCTTTCGCCCATACTTTTCTTTGTCTGATATTTATGAAAATGTAGTTTTTGCATCAAGGACAATAAACCTGTTCTAACCCAAAGATTCACTTTGTTGTCAAGAAATCCTTTGCAAATAAAACAGTGAGTGTTTTGCCCTACTCCAATACCTGTGAGCAGGCACAAGCAATCATAGCTAACTAATCACTAACAGTAAGATGGAGAAGTATTTGTCTAAATAAATAGTATAGCATTTCTAACTAGATTTTGCCATCAGAGTGCTGTAATTTGTTGTTCTCTGTTTCCTTTGCTTTTTCAAATCATAACCTTAACTGTGAAGAGGTTCTGATCTATTTAATGACAAGAATGCAACTGGTAGCCTATTGTTTCTCTTCAGTGCCTGGTTAAGAGTAATTTTTAGCAGTAGGAGCAGGAATCTCAAGAGACTTTGAGTTTTTCACAAGAAGGTTGTTGGTAGTTGAAGCTGAGGTAAGAGCTGGGATACTACCATATGACACTTCAGGAGGGGCCTTCTGTACAAGAATATTTATTCATTCATTCACAGCAATTGTGTTCTGCTTAGTCTTTGCTCCATAGACCCTGTCAGTCACATGACATGGAAAGTTGTTTTTTAGCATTAATAGCAAGCTGTTAAAACTGTTTCATGGCTCAACTATAGAGTAAAATCTGCAGAACACTGTGCTGATCTTATGTTTAAGAAGAAAAAGAACAGAGTTGTACCAAGAAGGCAGTTTGGACATACATGACCTCTAGGCTTCGGTAACTTACTGAGCTACTGACTTTATTAAACAACACATGAAGACAGTTTTTCTCCTGCTATTGCCTAGGCATTGTATAGGAAACAAAATTTGCTAATGACAAAATGTGTTTACCTTTTATTCTAACTCTTTCTGGATCACCCTTCTCTCCTTTTTCACCGTGTTGTCCAGCAGAACCAGGTATCCCCTTACCATTACAAAAAAAAAAACCAAACCACAAGCAGTTAATAAAAAGGTGTCAGTTATCTCCAGCAAGGAATCAGTCTCGGTCTTGAGGGGGGAATTAAATAACTATCTCTTGCTCTTGTATTGCTTCCAAAAAACAGACCAGTTAGAGTAACATGCCCAAAAGACATCTTTCTCTCTCTTGATCTCTGTTAAGAGGCACATGAACAGCACTTGCCCTTTGCAGCTTCGTTCTCCCAAACACACAAACACACCAGCAAGAAATTCCAACGCTAGAAGAACCAGGTCTGTGGCTGTATATGGTTGTAAATGCAGAAATAGGAAGATGCAAATAATTCACAAAGTCTTCCCACTGCAGCCTTTGACCTACAATTCCCTGAGGCTCTGCAGGACAGGATCTCTGGAGCTTGGTGGATGGGGCTGTCCTCCCAGGAGGGAATGTCGTGGCAAAGGTAAGTGATGCTTTTTTTTCCTTTTGAGTCGAAGCCCATCAATCTGCCAATAAAAACTGTCATCTCTGTCCAGTTAGAAACGGTATTGGCAGAAGAGTTTATGACTTGACAGGTTTCGAGAGGAAAATAAGTACTCTTCTGTATTTTTACACTGACTTGTGCTCTCAGCTTTCCAAGCAGAGTATGGTTTGTATCCCATCATCATTGGTGATGTCTGATCTTCCAATAGGATGCAGAGGTGAATACATTTTGCCACATGGAATTTCCACTGAACTAAAAGGCCAATAAGGCTGAAAAACTGGGCTATTATTTAGCCTGTCTTTTCTGTTACTCAGGATCTTTCACTAAGAAACAGTGGAGAAAACACAACTTCTAAAGTGACTGTAAATCATGACATTCATAAACTAGAAGTTCTGAGAATATGGTGTGTCTGAAACTAGCAGTGAGTACTTGTGAAAATATCTAGATCTGCACGTTGTCAGTCACCAGTTATTAGTGTCTGAAAAACAAAATGAGATGTGTGGTAAGCAAACAGAAGGGAAATGGATGAAGTCTATCTAGACCAAAACACTTCCGTATCAAATTGAATTATTTCTTTCCAAACTGATGACTTTGTCCTTGTTCCTAAGTGGGACCACTGCTGTTCAATCTGCTCATCAATGATATAGACAATGAGAATGAGTTCGCAGATGACACCAAGCTAAGCGGTGCGGTTGATAGGCCTGAGGGACCTGGACAGGCTAGAGAGGTGGGCTAAGGAGTATCTCTTGAGGTTCAATTAAGCAAGGTATAAGGTACTCCACCTAGGATGGGGCAACCCTCAAAATCAATACGGGCTAGGGGGATGATGAAACTGAGAGCAGCCCTGCAGAAAAGCTCTGCTATGAGGACAGGCTGAGAGAGTTGGGGCACTGCAGCCTGGAGAAGAGAAGGCTTCGAGGAGACCTTAGAGTAGCCTTCCAGTATCTGAAGGGGGCCTACAGGAAGGCTGGGGAGGAATTATTTACAAGGTCTTGCAATGACAGGACAAGGGGCAACGGGTTTAAACTGGAAGAGGGGAGATTTAGACTGGATGTTAGGAGGAAGTTCTTTACAGTGAGGGTAGTGAGACACAGGAACAGGTTGCCCAGGGAGGTTGTGGCTGCTCCCTCCCTGGAGGTGTTCAAGGCCAGGTTGGACGAGACCTTGAGAGACCTGTACTAGTGGGAGGTGTCCCTGCCGAGTTGGGACTGGATGATCTTTGAGGTCCCTTCCAACCTCACCATTCTATGACTAAGGGGTCCTGTCATAGGTATTACCTATAGTGGCTGATCCTTGTGGAGAACAAACTTTGGCTGAGTAGTGACTGAAACAGGGAGGATTCTAAAGTGATATGGAGCATTAAAGGGACAAACCCTGACAAAGCAACACTTTTCAGATCTGTAGGAATGGAATATTTTACCTTAAGTTCAGATTGTCTCATAACATACATTAAGTATATCAAATAAATGAAGGTTTTTCGGTTAGCTTAAAAAAATTCTTTGAATACCTGAATAAAACCTGGGCTCCTTTTACTTCAGATGCTGTCCCTCCCCAAGTGATTGTTGACATAAAATCCATCATAGAATCATAGA
>WBNM01045316.1:0-11001 GCA_013399055.1 Ramphastos sulfuratus | reverse complement strand
TTTAGCTCTTGCAGAGCATTGATGAGATGCTCTCTGGGGCTGTTCTTCTCCAGGCTCAACAACCCCAGGGTCTTCAGCCTTTGCTCCTCACAGAGATGCTTCAGGCCCTTCAGCATCTCTGTTGATTCCGCTGGACTCTCTCCAGTACTCCCCTGTCTCTCTTGAACTGGGGGGCCCAGAACTGGATACAGTACTGCAGATGTGGCCGTACTAACATGTCTTAATTCTGTATTGCTTCTTTGTAACGTGGAATGTTCTAGTGGTTTTGACTAGTAGCTTTGAATTAATTGGCTCTGTTCTCTGATTTTGTGATTCTATGGTGGTTGGCATTTACTCTCAGAAATGACATGTCCTGTCAAGGCTTTGTTGGATAGAACAAAAAAGAAAGATAAGATTACAGTTTTCAAGTCTTTTGCTAAAAACAGCAAATCCAGTTGTGATAGTCTCAGTATCAGTGATAGTGTCCTGCTAGGACTGGGGGTTGGCCAGCCATGGTACTGACTCTGGTTTCAACTGTACCATCTTCAGCCCATTCCTCGTTCTGATAGATTCTGGCTAAGCCTTGAGGATGGTTCAACCTTCCTGAGGGCTCTCATGTGGCTTAGTTAGATGTCCTATGTGCAGTAGAGGTTCTCCTTAGAAGCTATTCTTCTGTTGTGAAATTATCTGGCTGAAGAGGTGTTGGGAAATGGTTTTAGGGAATTTATGGAACTAGCTCTTAAAAAGAGATATTTAGACTTGAGAAGCATAACTAATTCCTGGGGGTGAAGTGTTGGGAAAGCTTTTTCCTGAGGCTCTTGACTAGCAATGAGGGGACAGACTCTGATACTGCAAGACATCTACTCCTACTATCTGTGAAACACATCAATGACATCTTTTAATTAACAAATAAAATAAATTAAGAAAACTTCTTCCAATGCTGAGCATCATTTCTAGAGGCAGGAAAGCTTTCATGGCTCTGAAGCTGTTCTCTAGCTCCAAAACACAGAGAGTCTCTAGAAGATAAGACTGAGGTGATGTTTTGTGACTTATTTTTTTATTTACTAAAACAGCTTAAATATTTTGTAATTGACTCTGGTGAACAAAGATCCTGCCACTGCTTCTCATCCCAAATGTAACCCCCCCTCCAAGAGCAGCAGTGAATTTTGTTGGTGCTTATTTGTCAAGGCAGACTTTCTACCCTCTGAGAACCAACACAGTTATCTAAAGAAAGCCTGAGGAGTCCTGTAATGCTCCAAAAAGATGTCAGAAGAGTCTTTCTAAATATATCACAGAATTCCAGTGTGGTTTGGGTTGGAAGTGACCTCTGGAGATCATCCAGCCAAGCACTCCTGCTGAAGCAGGGGCACACACAGCAACATGCCCAGCATCACAACGGCCAGCTGGGGTTAAAATCTCTCCAGAGGAGACTCCACAACCTCTCTCGGCAGCCTGCTTCAGGCTTCCAGCATCATCCTAGACATACAGGACCTATGGAAAGATGAAGAGTGGGGAAAATGGTTACATGTAGACTGAAAACCATGTGTGAGCTATCCAGTGGTTTTACAGAATTATCTGAATTCTTGAAACTACTGAGCATGAGCTGGCGACGTCCACTGCTTCCACTTCTAATCTTTCCTTCTGCCACTAGAGTCAAGTTACATTCTCTTTATCTATCAGATTATGCCATGTCCATACTTTTTTCAAAGTGCATGAAAAAAGTGTTTCTTTCTCTGCATGGACCTGTGATTTCACAGGTTAGTTGTAAGGCCAAGATAATGCTTTATTGCTGAAGCTAAGTACACTTTTAAAGAGTGTTTTCTAGTAAAATACAAAACTCAGCCTCCAAATACCCAGAGCTCCTGACATATACTTGGATTCTTATTGCTGTAATCGATAATACACGAGATGCATGTAGACATATCAGAATGTATTCCATGCATTTAACAAAGTGCCCTTTAGCAGTCAGTCCTGGTTAGGAGCTCCAATGCCATGTGTGTCATCCCTTCTATTACGGTTTGACTGCTAAGAACTCTTTGTCCAGTTCTGGGCTCCCCAGTTCAAGAGACAGGGAACTACTGGAGGGAGTCCAGCAGAGGCTACTAAGATACTGAGAAGCCTGGAGCATTTCTGTGAGCAGGAAAGGCAGAGAGTCCTGGGGTTGTTGAACATGGAGAAGAGCAACCCCAGAGGGGATCTGATCAACACTCAGCAAGATCTAAAGGGTGAGGGGCAAGAGAATGGAGCCAGACTCTCTTCAGTGGTACCTAGTGACAGGAGAAGTGGCATAAACTGGTGATTTCCATGAAGAAAAACGTCTTTGCTTTGAACGTGACAGATCCCTGGAGCAGGCTGCCTAGAGAGGTTGTGAAGAGCTTGTGGAGTGTCCTTTTCTGGAGAGATCCCCAACTTCCCATGCCATTGTGATCCTAGGCAAGCTGCTGTGGGTGGCCCTGCTTTTAGTAGGGAGGTTGGACTTGGAAGATCTGCAGAGGTCCCTTCCAACCCCCACTGTGTTGTGATTCTGTGAAACTCAACCATGAAATCATGATGCTCTTCACGTAATTTATTGTATAGAATCTTGCTAATTAAAATTCTGCTGTCACTTAGCCCAGATGTTAAATGAATAAATAAGTAAATTCTGTAACTATTGTGCATTGCATTCTAAAAAGCTTGTGCATATAACAAAACATCTCTTCTGACTAGATAGTCTTAACTGTTTAGAGTCTTACCATTAATTTATTTTAATGTCTTTTCCTTTTTTCCCCTCCTACAGTTTATTTTCTTTGCTGTCTAAAAAACACAACAAAGTGCTGGAGCAAGCCACACAATCCTTGAGAGGTTCCCTGGGTTCAAACGACTCACCGCTTCCTGATTATGTGAGTATCTGACTGCATGTTTTGGTGGGTTTGCTTCAAAATAGAAGTGGCACGTCTCTAAATCTGCAGAGACCTATCAAAACATGAGGCAGCTGAGCAGCCACCAACACCAAAATACAGGAACCGGTGTGAGTGATGCTGTGTCTGAAATGTCTTCTTGAAAGCAAGCACTGCACTTACAAGTGGGAAAACAAAACCACAACTGTTCATAGGAATGAGGCTTACATACCCTGTCAGCTTGCAATTGCAGAGTCACAGTGCTAGAGCTTGGAAAGGACCTCTGGGGATGGAGGCCAACCCCTCAGCCAAGGCAGGTTCACCTAGAGAACGTCACACAGAAACACATCCAGTCAGGTTTTGAATGTCTCCAGAGAAGGAGACTCCACCACCTCTCTGGGCAACCTGCTCTAGTGCTCTGTCACCCTTAAATTAGAGAAGTTCCTCCTCGTGTTTAAATGGAACTTCCCATGTTCAAATTTGTGCCTCTTGTCCCTTGTTCTGTCACTGGGCACCACTGAAAAAAGCCTAGTCCCATCCTCCTGACAGCCCCCTCTAAGAATTGATCAGCATTGATGAGATCTCCCTCAGGCTGCCCTTCTCCAGACCAAAAAGCCCAAATTCTCTCAGTCATTTTTCACAAAATAGCTGTTCCAGTCCCCTCAGCATCTTTTCTCTACCCTTTCCAACAAGCCCATGTCCTTCTTGAAATGGAGAGACCAGAACTGGACGCAGTGTTCAAGATGTGGCCTCACTAGGGCAGAGTAAAAGAGGAGGAGAACATCCCTTGACCTGCTGGCCACTCCTCTTGATGCACCCCAGGATGCCATTGGCCTTGACCACAAGGGCACATTGCTGTTGTGCACCAGAACTCCCAGGTCCTTTCCTCCAGATATGCTCTCCAAGCTCTCCTGATACAGACACAGGTTTCTCAAGCCACTTGTATTTCAGGATAATTAAACCACACAGTCAGAGACATGATTTTGAAGAAGAGGGCTTTGGCACCCATCACATGCTATAATGCCTAAAAATGGTTGAAAACAATTCCTAGTGGAGTCCTGAAGTCCTGAGGCAAATGAGTATGTTCTACAGACATGCATACATACAGCCCTCTTCAGTTTGCTGACCCAGTACCCACAAACAGGCAACAATTTTGTACTGTAATTACATGGCTTGTTGGAAAACCTCTAGTTTTGGTACAAGAGGGAGAAGTCTTCCAAGGAGTTCAATAATATCTTTGTACTCCTGAGGTGTCCATGGTTTGTACTCAGTTGAACTCTCACTGCCATACTGTCTAAAAGAAAGCTGATTTATCTCCATCACTGCATTTGTAAGTTTTTTCTGGATTTCTGATGATGAGAATAACAGCTCTTTAATTTTCAGTGTTAATCCCTGTTCTAAGGATGCACTTGCCTGAGACCTCATGTATTGTATTCCTCTAGCATTAAATGTGGTGCTAGCAATTAAATATAAAAATAGAAAATAAATTAAAAATAAGATAGGTTAAAAGGTAATTTGAAATAATAATAATAATTTAAGAGTAATTTCAACCAATCAACTTCCTTAAACTGCATCTTTTAGTTGTTCATGGTGAGGTGTACCACACAAACCTGAGGCACTGGGTTATTCGTAAACACTTAAGAGTCACAGAATCATTGTGTCTGGAGGACACCTTCAAGGTCATGGAGTCCAAATATTAAGCCAGCACTGCAAGGTCAGCACTAAACCATATAATCCTCAGCACCATATCTACATGGCTTTGAAATCTTTCCAGGAAAGGGGACTCCACCACAGCTCTGGGCAGCCTGATTGAGTCCTTTGACAACCTTTTCAGGGGAAGACTTTTGTCCTGTCCAACCTAAATGCCCCCTGGTGCAACCCAAGGTCATTTCCTCTTGTCTTATTGCCTGTTTGTTGAGAGAGCACATGGGTTACGTGGGAGATGTGGGTTTGTAGAGGAAATGCATCACCTGAAGGTTTACCTCATGTATTCCTGCTCTCTTACCATGCCATAATTCATGTGACGCTCCTCACAACACCTGTGGTTTTAGGGTTTCTGACTTCTCTCCCAGAAGCTGCTATCTGACATTTAAATTTTGGAAATTGAAACATTTCACAGATTCACAGAGTGCATCAGGTTGAAGGGGACCCTCAAAGGTCATCTTGTCCAACCCTGCTGCAGTCAGCAAGGACACCTCCAACTAGATCAGGATGCTCAGGGCCTCACCAAGTCTTGTCTTGAATGTCTTCAGGACCAAGAGGCATCCCTGAGCAGCCCATTCCAGTATTACAGCACTCTCATTGTGAAGAACTTCCTTCTGATGTCCAACCTGCATCTATCAAACTCTACTTTCAAACCAGTGTCCCTCATTCTGTCACCACAAGTCCTTCTAAACAGTCCTTCCTCAGCCTTCCTGTAGGTCCCTTCCAGGTAGTAAAGTGCAGCTATAGTTTCAGCAAGAGCCTCCTGGTGTTAGTTTATAATTAAGTATCAGGAGATTCCAGTTCTGTTTGTGATGCACAAGCTGATTTAAACTTTAATCTGCATTAACACGGCAGCTGAAGGCCCACAAGGCTTCAAGAGAGGAGGTGATGGCACTTTTCCCATAGGTTCCTGTCTCCAGGAATAGGGACTCATGGTGAAGGAGCTGCCACAGTTGTGAGGCTTGCAGTATTTTGGATGCACTGAGAATTTCTAATAGTTGTGATTGATAAGGCTTTTGAGGCTGTATTTCTCAGAAGAGATTAGTCCCAGTGGGATACCATGTTCAGCTTTTGGACAGTTGTACAGCTACATGTTGAAATCCCTCCTGAGGTCTTCTGGCTCTTCATTGAGCTGTCCTGGAGAGCTATGGTGCCTCAACTAGCTTCAAGGGCAAAGGGAGTCTGCTCTGGTGGAAGTGATGGCTTTTCATACCTATATTTATGTCCTATGCCTGGATTGAGGCAATTCCTGGTGTCAGTCCAGGCTGGGGGATGACGGGCTGCAGAGCAGCCCTGCAGAGAAGGACTTGGGGGTACTGGTGGATGAAAAGCTGTATGAGGTGGTAGATGCTGCATCCATAGATCATTTCAGGTCAGGTTGGATGGGGCTCTGAGCAACCTGCTGTGGTTACAGTTGTCCCTGCTGTCTGCAGTGGGTTTGGACTAGATGACCTTTAAATGTCTTTTCCAACCTGAATCATTCTATGATCTATGTGGGATTTTTTTGCCTAGACAAACAATTCCCATCCCCACTGTTCAGAGGAAAGAAGCAGTGTGGCATGCACCTATGATTGTGAAGGGCCCAGGCTGCCCAGGGCAGTGGTGGAGTCCCCATCCCTGGAGGGGTTTCAAAGGTGTGTAGCTGTGATGCTGAAGGTCACAGTTTAGTGCTGACCTGGCAGTGCTGGGTTAACAGATGACCTTGATTATCTGAAAGGTGTTTTCCAACCAAAATGATTCTATGATCCAATGTAATTTTATTTTTATATATGTGTGTGTGTGTATATATATATATATGCATGTATGCACACACACAGATAGGCATGTATTTACATATGTATAGGTGTAAATAGTGTAAATAGATATGTATATATTGCAGTGTATTTGGCACTTGAAAACTATTTCATAGCTTTTGGATTTCTTTTTGCTTTACAACATGTGAAGTGCATACTGCAGATAGGTGAAGTCCCAGATTATTTCATAGAATCATAGAATATTACAGGTTGGAGGGGTCCTCTAAAGATCTTCCAGTCACAGACCTCCTGCCAAAGCAGGATCACCCAGGGCAGACCACACAGGAACACATCCAGGAGGTTTTTGAAAGTCTCTCTAGAAGGAGACTCCACAACCTGTCTGGGCAGCCTGCTCCAGTGCTTGGTCACCCTCCCAGTGAAGAAGTTTCTCCTCCTGCGAAAGTGGAACTTCCTGCACAAATATTCTTGTGCATATACAAGAATACTTCCACCCTCTTTTCCCACACCACCAGCACAGCAAAACTCATGGTCTCAAGAGGAAGGATGGTGAATTTTGGGGGAGCAAAATGGCAGTTTGCCCAAAAGCAAGTATGATGTGGGGAATCCCAAGGAAGAGGAGAGTTTTAAGATCTCCCCACCAAGGAAATGACAATCTTTGATGGAGCATCTCAAGGCTGTCCAAGAGCACCCCAATTGACCAAGGCCTTATACAGCATGGCAGGGAAAGGCAGTTGAGAAATGCATTTTGTGGAGCAGTGCTGGGAAAGCACAGCCCAGAAACTTAGATACTTCACTGAAGTTCTTCCCTCGTGTTGTTGGTGTAACGGAGGGAGGGAGGGGAGAAGGAAAACAGCTGGAAAGATTGCTTTAGGGGAGAGGTGGACTGCAATTTGTGGCCTTGTATTTTGGAAGAGAAATGTATACTTTTATGCATGGTTTCTTTCTTCTCCAAGTTGCTCATGTTTCAGCTCAGTCTTGGACAGTCAGTTGCCTAAATAGTAACTGAGGCCAAATTTCACTTACTTCAGCATATTCTGCTTCTGAAAGCCTTTTTTTGTGTTGTGTAAGAGTAGCAAATAATCTAGGAACTGAGATAACTTAAGTTTCTGAAGTCCTGAAGGCAGTTCTAAGTATCCCAGCATGGAACCTTCATAGGTTTCACTCAGATCAGTCAAACATGTCTTTTAAGTATTCCTCAAGATGTAATTTTTGTTTGGTTGGTTGTTTACTTAATTAATTTAATTTTAAATTATTTTCTTACAGTGTTGTGTAATCCAAAAGTGAATCTTGGATTCCAAGATCCAATCTGGTGCTTGGATCACTCATAAAATGATTCTGAATGTTGCTCATGGTCTTCTTTTGAGGCTTTGTAATCACTTGTGAGGGCTGGACTTTGAAAAGCAAATAGTGATGCCTAATATGTGTTCCATCATAGGCCCAGGAAGGATATGATAAACTTAAAGAATGGTTTGTGTTGGAAGGAATTTTTAAAGGCAATGTAGTGTAACTCTTCTGTATTCAGCAGGGACATCTGCAACTAGAGCAGGCTGCTCACAGCCCCAAACAACCTCACCTGGAATGCTGCCAAAGATGGGGCTTCTATCACCTCTCTGGGCGACCTGGGACAGGCTCTCACTACCCTCAATGTCATGCATTTCTTCCTCTAGTCTGAACCTTCCTGTTTGAGTTACAGACCACCACCCCTTGTCCTGTCACAACAAGCCCTGCGTAGAAGTCTGTCCCCAGCTTTCTCCTGGGTCCCTTTAAGTGCTCTTAAGGAGCAGTAAGGTCTCCTTGGAGCCTTCTCTTCTCCAGGCTGGACATCCCCAACTCTCAGCCTCTCTTTGCATCAAAGGAAAAGGGCAGCATCTGTGTTCTTCAGCTGAGCCCAGGTGATTGGGCCCTTCCAAGAAAGAAGAAAGCAAGCTTTTATTCTGAAAGTGGTGAGACACTGGCCCAGGTTACCTAAAGAAGTGATAGAAGCTCCATCTCTAGAAGCATTCTGGAGCCCCAGGTTGTCTGGAGCTCTGAGCAACCTGTTTGAGTTGCAGATGTCCCTGCTGACTGCAGGGTGCATTGGACTAGAGATCCCTTCCAAAACATTCTGTGATTCTCCATTATCATGTTTCTTCTGTTGTTTTTGTGAGTGTCTGCTGTGGACTACCATCAAACCTTTGGTGTACCACCAAACCTGCAGGTGTCTTACTGGGAACTGCAATAAGGAACTGACCTGATTGGTTTTTTTATTTTTCTTGCTGAGATTTTCTGGGCTTTAAAAAAAGAAAAGAGGAAGTAATTCAATTTCCCAAGAGTGGTTCAGTTTCCCAGTCCTATTCAGACAGGCCTTTGTCAATGTGATGCATTTCTGGAGCAGGATGGAGAAGCCAGTGAGGAGGAAAGAAGATCAGACCATCACCTTGGAGACAGGAGTTCTTTGCACACCCATTCTCAGGCTAGTTAGTTTACTGGTTACTAAGTAGGCTTTATTATGAAGTGTTGTTTCCTTAGGAGCCATGAGTTGTTTTGAAATACCACACTTCGGTCAAGTTGTCCTTGACCTTGAGTATTTCCATGCTTGCAGAAGTAGGGCAAATGCAGGTAAGGGGCTTTGTTGTTCCTTTCTTAAATTCAGTGCAACCACATTGTCCAAAATGTTTAAGAGAGAAACTGCTGTTAAAATTGAGAATTTTGCTTCTTCCAGTTCAAATCAGGACAAATTACTTATGTAAACATATCAATTATTTTCTCTCTCATTTGATAAGCAATCAATCCCAGACATTTTACAGTATAATCATAGAACCATGGAATGGTTTAAGTTGGATGGAACCTCAGAGATCATCTACTCTGCCCTCCCTGTCATGGACAGGGACACCTCTCAACTAGACTCAGCTGCTCAAGGCCTCATCCAGTCTGGCCTTGAACATCCCCAAGGAGGNGAATCCCCAAGTCTGTTACTTCAGGGCCTCTCAGCCCCCAGCCTGAATTTGTGCCTGGGATTTGCACAACCCTGAGTCAGGACCTTGCATTTTCACCTGTTGAACCTCATACAGTTATCAGTGGCCCACTTCTTCAGCCTGTCAAGACCCTTCTGAATGGATCCCTTCCCTCAAGTGAGTCCATATTTCCAGAGACAGGGATTTGGTGGTGGACTTGGCAGTGCTGGCTTAATGGTTGAGCTCCACAGTCTTGTGCATCTCTTCCAACCAAAGTGATTCCATGATTCTAATGCAACACAGAGACAAGATTCTGTGTGTAACTCTTGTTTACTGGTGGTGGGCATGAAGGAGTTAAATTAAAACTTTCTGAAGTACATTTTGAGAATCGCTTAACATCCAGGGTAGAGATCACCATTCTGAGCACCCCATGCTGTTATCTGCTGGGAGATCTTCTCTCTGCCATCCATGGGGATTTTACTGGCAGCCCTCAGTTGCTTTAATGGAATAATATTCACAGAAAATTATGTAGGTAAGATGATTACATAGGAGAAATTCCAAAATTCACTGCAGTTTAATGCTGGTGGTTTTTACCTTCTAAATTTTGGCTGTAAAATGTGCACTGTTCTACCCAAAGGAAGCCTACATGCGTTAGGAAAAATTCTTAACATAATCCCACTTAGGGCAAATGTCTTCAATTACTTCCTATACAGGACTGTCACCTAACAAGCATTTTGTTGGTGGAGATTTGTGCTCTTGTGGCCAGGAGAGTCAGTGCCATTCTGGAGTGTATTAGAAGGGGTGTGACTGGTAGGTCGAGAGAGGTTCTCATTCCCCTCTACTCTGCCCTGGTGGGGCCACATCTGGAGTACTGTGTCCAGTTCTGGGCCCCCCAGTTCAAGAGGAACATAGAACTGCTTGAGAAAGTCCAGTGCAGAGCCACAAAAATGATGAAGGGAGTGGAACATCTCTTTTACAAGGGAGCTTGGGCTCTTTAGCTTGGAGAGGAGGAGACTGAGAGGTGACCTCATTAATCTTTATAGATATGTAAAGGGTGAGTGCCAGGAGGATGGAGCCAGATAGTTATAGGTAGAAACTCTACAGTGTACTTTTAGACTTTCCTTATTTACAGATATACCCTGGTGAATGTATCAGGATCCATCCTTTAAATGTCTGCTGCTTCTGTGCTATTTGAGGGGTAAAAATAAATGCATCTTGACAATCCAAAGGGAAAGAGGCAAAGAATATGAATGCAGTGATTTGTAGAGATGGAGGTGGAAATATAGATGCAGGTAGAGGTGGAGATAGACATGGAGGTAGAGGTGGAGATGGAGATGAAGATAGAGGTAGATAATGAGAGAGATAAGAGATGAAAGAGAAGAGAGATATAGACATAGAGATACAGAGGTATACATAGACATAAAGATGAGAGAGTTGAGAGGTACAGATGAGAGGTAGATGTAGATAATGAAAGAGATGAAAGGCAGATATAGAGATACGAGACAGATAGAGAGACAGAGATAGAACCATAGAATGGTAAGGTTGGAAGGGACCTCAAGGATCATCTAGTTCCAACCCCCTGCCATAGGCAGGGACACCTCCCACTAGCACAGGTTACTCAAGGCCTCATCCAACCTGGCCTTGAACACCTCCAGGGAGGGAGCAGCCACAACCTCCCTGGGAAACCTGTTCCTCACCACCCTCACTGTAATGAACCTCCTCCTAACATCCAGCAATCTCCCCTCTTCCAGTTTA
>WBNM01045315.1:71841-84039 GCA_013399055.1 Ramphastos sulfuratus | reverse complement strand
ACTTGATGATCTTTGAGGTCTGTTCCAACCTTGCTTATACTGTGATACTGTGACTGAAGCTCTATTTACAGCTTAGCACAATGTACAAGCAGACATATACACAATATACAGGAATATTTACAGAAATATACAAATTAAAGGTAATACAGAAACACAAACCCCCTTCCAGAAATCAGAGTCCCCAGGAGGGGCTCTCAATCACCCTTCCACCTTCTTTCCACTCCTCTACCTTACCCCAGGGTCCGCTTTACATGCAAGGTGAGTTTGAAGGATAGGCAAGGGGAATTAGAAGCAGAGTGATTAGTTAGGCTGCACAGCAGAAAGCAGAAGACACAGCAGCTCCCAGAGAGACTCTCTCTGTTATCTATATTTGTGTCTTTGTTCTTTATACATCTCAGCAAGCCTATGAGTGAAGCAGACATCACCAGTGTTTGCTTTTCACAGCCTATAATCTATTTTTAATTAAAATATTCCAATTAACCTCAAACCAACACAGTGACCCAAAGCCCAACTGGCTCATCATTTATTGTTTTTTTTCCAATTTTTTTTTTTTTGAGGAAACCAATGCTTGAGGAGCTTTTTTTTTTTTTTTTTCCCCTTGCCTTAAAACCAATTTGCTGTCGAGGTGGTCTGCCTGAAATTGGTGAAAACAAAGCCCACCTGAAGGCTAAATCAAAATAAGAAGACAACCTAGGAGGAGGGGGGGAAGTTAGCAGATGAACTTTCTTACCAAACTCATTTGCCACCGAACGAAATGAAGTTATAAGGATAAAATTCTCAGCAGATTTGCACAGCACAGTAATAGCCTTTATGCTTGGAAATTTATGGGCCATGGACAGTTTATAAGAAACGATGTAGTTCATCAGAGAAGCAGACTGATGGAGCACATGGGAGCATTCTGAGCAGGAAGTTGGGTTTTGGAATAATACTTACTTTGATAGAGTTGTTTTGTTAGCTAAGTAAAACAGTAGGGAAGCCAATGGCCACTTAGGCTTCAAACATAAATATATATTTATAAGTCACCCAGCTGCTTAATTGAGATCTCTAGTGTTTTCCCTAAGTATATCTTATCTGAAAAAACAGTAACCCAGAAAATAACAACAGCAGCAGCAGCAAGGACCTGCTGTATGCTGAGGTTCATTTAATCAGTCAGGAGTAGTTAGGGGGGGAAAATGGAGCATTGTTTCAGGGGCAGATTTGTTGAGGTTCCTCAGCTCAAGCAGGGGCCCAGATTGGGCTCAAGTTGCTCTTGAGCAATTTCTTTCTGAAGGAGCAGCAAGATAGATGCCCTTGCTGCATTTTTTTGCTCTTGCTTGGTGGTTTGATAGAAATAAAGTCCAGTGTAACTTGTGTCTGAGTGGTGTTGCTAAGTGCTTGCAACCCAGTTTGGGAAGATAAACGTTGGGGTTCTTGCCAGATGCTGGCTGTGTTGTCCGTGAAGGGGGAGGGAAGTACATGGGGCTTCAAAACATTCTGCAAGGGAGGTTACACAGGGGATGGTTCATTAAATTTGAGCAAAGAACTGGAAAATAAGATTTCACACTCCTAGGCTTGAACAGCCTGGGTGAATTTGGGACCCTTGGAAAAACTTGAGGAAGTTTGGCAAGCTCTAGGGAGCTTCAGGAAATACTTTGAAAGTATTTGTGAAGGTGTTTTACTCTTGGAGCATACCTGTTAGAATACCATTCAGAGGGACTTGGACAGGCTGGAGAGGTGGGCCCAGGCCAACCTTATGAAGTTATNTGAGTGAGCTGTGCTAGTGGGAGGTGTCCCTGCCTATGGCAGGGGTTTGGAACTAGATGATCCTTGAGGTCCCTTCCAACCTTACCATTCTATGATTCTATGTGGATCTTGGTCTTGTCAGATGCAATTCTTCCTCCCTTGTATAGGCAGTTAATACCAGAATCCTGACACCAATTCTCTTCCATCTGCTCTCCCTCTTTTCCTCTTTCTCAGCAGGACATAGGGCTGAAGTGGCTTTGGTTGGAATCCTAGTTCTTATACATCTGTGTCTTCCCTCAGCTCTGGTGCTCACATCATCTGCAAAAACTCAGATTTAGAAAGATGTCTCTGCTCAAGGAGGGCTTTAAGCACAGGTTAAGATTTAAATGCTTACTACAATAATTTGCTTTAAGTGGGATCCTAAAATCATTAGAGGACTTCAACATAAAAAATGGACAGCCCTGTGGAGAAACCTGATGGCTGAGTACTGCTAAGGACTGCTTGCTGAGCACTGAAATATCTTCAGCCTGAGGGATCAAGGTTTGATTGTGCAGATGGTGGCCCTGAGACCATCCTGCATCCCCATCACAATGCTCAGGGGCTGGAGAGCTGCCTTCAAATGGTTGTCTTTGATTTCCCCTTTCCTCCAAGCTCTCAATTACATTTGTGTTGAAACCAGGGTTTGCTCCTTGTCATGCTCACAGCCCATTTCCTCCTCCTGTTTTATAGGCAGTGAAGTCTAAATGGTAAATTAGTGACATCTTCATTATTATGGCAGTAGAGTGCAGTGCCATCCTAATGCTGCTCCCCATAGGAGTGAGCAGAAGGAGGAGCTGGGGTGGAAGCAATAATGATCCTATTCCAGAACAAATATTGGAAATGATGGCCCCAAACTGCTGTGCCAGTCTCTGACTTTTCCTGTAGCTTTGCTTCCCCAGCTGAAAACACCTTGGAGAACATTCCCTGGCTTCAAAACTGTCCTTTCTCAAGGTGCAGCTGGGTTAATGCATAGCTGCTGAGTCACACAGCTGGAAATGGAAACTGCTGTTTCTGAGAGCTCCTCTCACTGAGGAGGTGGACTCAAAGGGCTCAGCTCTTTAGATTTATAAAGAGCTCTTCCACCAGTGTTGGCATCTTCTTTGGGAGAAATCTGTCAGTAAAACCATCCCAGAGCTCACCAGAGGGTAGGAGCCAGACGCTGTGGTGATTTGTGGTGACTTTCCTTTCTTCATGTGTGAAGAGAGGGGAGCCTTTCAACACTGGGCTGTTTATTTTATTTGGTGGCACTTGCCCACAAAGGACAAGGAGTGGATCTTAAATAATATCGTGGTTTGGGCAGCTCAAAGGTGTTGAAGAGAGCTCTGTGCAATCAGTTTATAGCATTTTAAAATGTGGCTTTGGCAAAGCCAGGAGGGCAGGTTCAGTTCCCATCCCACAGAGGTTGTCTTTCAGCTCTGGGATTGCCCAAAACCTGAACCTGTCTGTGGACATCAGGCAAACCTCTTCACTTTTGGAGTGAAACTGGAGGGCTCAAAGTTTTTCTCCCTGCTTCACCTCTGTTCCTAACTTCCACAGGCACACAGGTGTAGCTTCTGAGATGTTTACAAGCCTGCCTCTGCACATACTAAAAGGATGCCCATGCCATGCTTAACCCTGTTACCAACCTGGTCCTTCCAGTGAGGAACTGGGAGGTTGGCTCTTGCTTCTTGATGCAGAAAATCTTGTCTGAAGCCAGAGGAGCCTGCCCTTTGCAAAATATGGGTCTCAATTTGCCATGGGACAAATGCCACACACCCTATCAGCTGTCCATATGAAGGAATGAGCAAATAAATGAAGCAATTCTGGTCCCAAAAGGCTTGGTAAATTGGCAGGATATTGGCAGCATTCAGGTGCTGAAGAACACCCCAAGAAGCAGCACTGCTCTCTCCCCACTTGTGTATATATCTGTAGAGAGGTGACCCTGAGACACCCACATCTATGTCCCTGTCCCTTGGCACTGAGCAAAGCTGCCTCCTGCCTGATTTCATATATTTACCCTTTTGCAGTTGCTTGTTCATGATGGTTTTGAAGAGAAGCTCTGGAGAGAAGGGCCTGAGAGTCCTGGTGGACAAGAGGATGACCTTGAGCCATCAATGTACCTTTGTGGACAAGGCCAATGGCATCCTGGGGTGCATCAAGAAGAGTGTGGCCAGCAGGTCGAGGGAGGTTCTCCTCCCCCTCTACTCTGCCCTGGTGAGGTCACATCTGGAGTATTGTGTCCAGTTCTGGGCTCCCTGGTTTAACAAGGTCAGGGATTTGCTGGAGGGGGTACAACAAAGGACTACAAAGATGATGAGGGAACTAGAACATCTCTGTTATGGGGAAAGACTTGGGAGATCTGGAGCTTTTTAGTCTGGAAAAGAGAAGACTGAGGGGGGGATCTTATCAGTGCTCAGAAATACTTAAAGGATGGGTGTCAGGAGGATGGGACCAGGCTTTTATCCGGTGGAGCTTGGCGAAGTTCGTGGGTTGGACTTGATGATCTTTGAGGTCTCTTCCAACCTTGCTATACTGTGATACTCTGATACTGTGACAGGACAAGGGATAATGGGCACAAACTTGAACATAGGGAATCCTGTCTAAACATGAGGAAGAACTTCTTTGATTTAAGGGTGGTGGAGCCCTGGAACAGGCTGCCCAGAGAGGTGCTGGAGTTTCCGTCTCTAGAGACATTTGAAACCCACCGGGATGTGTTCCTGTGTGACTTCCTTTAGATGAAGCTGCCTTTGCAGGGGGGGTGGACTTGATATCCAGAGGTCCCTTTCAAACCCCACTGTTCTGTGCTTTTATAAAGAGTTGCCTGAAGAACATCTTGGTGCTGCAGTTTGCATGGCTCTGGGCGAAGTGCTGATGTGGCAGTCACTCAGAACCAGGAACCAAAACAACCTCCACTGAAGCAAACTGCATGGTGGGTAGTGATATCATCTACCCTTTTCCTTTCCTGTCCCAAAATCTCGTTTTCAGGAGCATTGCTCCTTGCTTGGTGGGAGTTGCAGAGGCAGTGGGGATGCTGACAATCATCCCTGCAACCCAGCTCCTGCGGTCAGCCCTTATCCTGAACTTCCCAAACCATGCTTCTGTTCTCCAGGAATTGGTGACATAACAGAGAGCCTGGCGGTGGGACAGCTGGCACAGCTCAAAAGGTGCTGGGGCTGTGGCAGAGACCATCTGACCTGAGGATGTGTCTCCTGGCTCTCTCTGCTGCTCTCATGGCCTCCTGCTCTCCTTTCTCCTCATGTGGCATGTCCTCTTCAGCGTATTCATCCTGCCTTTGGTGTGTCATGGCAACTGTGTCAGATGCTTTCTTTTACCCTGCAACTGAACCCAGTCTCCTGGGAAATATGGGCTGAGACCAAAAGGCATTACGGTCCCTGCCAAAATGTCTTTCTTTTTTGAACCTATAGAGGAAAATAGACAAAATGGAGGCTCATCCCATCCTAGGTATTGCCATGTTCTGTGACTCAGTATGTTTACAAGGTGGATATTTCTCCACCTGGAGTACTGCGTGGAGTTCTGGAGCCCCCAGTACAGGAAGGACATGGAACTGTTGGAGTAGGTCCAGAGGAGGGCCATGAAGATGCTCAGAGGGCTGGAGCAGCTCNTTCTATGAGAGGAGCTACTGCAGGAGCAGCGTTGCAGAAGTGGTGCTGCAGGAGACCCTGGGAGGTCACCGGGTCCAGAAGTAGTCGTTCCTAGACTTAGACCAAAAAAAGAGGGGACTGAAGGCTGGTTTGCACGTTCTTGTTTGGATTCTATGCCTCTACATTCAGTCAGATTGAATGTAGAGGAATGTGAAAACAACCAAAAGCAGAATTTCTGATGTCTTTACACTGTATTCATCTCTGGTATTGTCATCACCAGGTCTAGTGAAGGAACAAATATCTAACTGCCTTTTGTCATGGTCTTTCTCATTTTCTTAGCTTGATGCTGCTGCTATGATGTTATCCAGGGTTCACTGTTGCTTCAGTGTTCAAGAAGACCATGTTTGCTTGGTTTTAAGTAATCTTGGATGATTTTCCCATGGACCTACTGGTTTCTGCAAGAGCTACTTAGTGGCTGGACTTACTGATATCAAAGGTCACCTCCAACCTCCATAGTCCTGTGATTCTATCTACCTTCCATCACTGAGCAACAATGCACTGCAGGTGGCCACAGTTTTGCAGGAGGTAATGGGGGCATTTCTGGATTTTTTTTCTTTTTCTTGGTGATCTTTGGATGTGGCAACTTCAGGGGAAGCCTAGAGCTTGCTCACACCTCAGATCCCACAGTGGCCTTGCAGGTGTCCTGACTACAGGTGGCAAATATAGCAGCTGGTAATGGCATAGTGTCAGATGAGTTAATAAACACATAGCAGTCAACACAGCTTCCTGATAAATTTGCAGGTATGTGCTCCTAGCCCACCAGGTGCAGGAAATTTCAGCCCACAGGGTGGTATCAGGCAAGTTTTGCTCCTCTGCCAGGAAAGCTTGTTAAATGCCAGGTTGGCACAGAACCAGGTTTTCAGCAAGTCAGAGAACAGCAGGAACCAAAGCTCTTGGAGGTGGTTGTGGCTGACTGCTCCAGCAACAGCCTCACATGGGAGGGAGGGGGAAAAAAACCACACCCCACCATGTTTTCCAGGGAATCTAATTGCACTGAGTGGTGGCTGGAAGGGTCTTGCAGTGCATTTCATGAGAGTTTACATAGTTCTGGATCCTCTACCACTTAGAATGGAAAAAAGAAAGGCAATCTGTTTGATCAGGCCTCTCCCACTCGATATGTGTATTGGATTCTACATTAAAGCTTTTAACAGTTACGTACACATCTGAGCTGGAGCTATTGTTAGCCCATGTGATGGATTAAGATCAAGAATGTTAATGTTATCCAAAGGAACGCTTTTTAATGTATATTGCCATTGTATAAACAGGGTCACCAGAGCTAAATGGGATGTCAATGACCTATGAAGATCATGAAGTAAACAAAAGATCTTAAAATAAGCATGTAACCTGAACACGTCGGGGATTGTTGTATATCAAAGGCATTTGCTTATATAAAGTAAGGGAAAATTACTTACGGGTAATGTTGTTTGCCACAAGTCTACCTCTTGCCTGCTCTATAAAGGAAATGTACCCAGAGGGACTGAGGTATGTCTCCGTTTGCCAGGAAGCACTGAGCTCACCAGCCTGACCCAACAGAGCCCAGCTTTTGTACCCATGTAACAAACATGCAAAATCACAGGATGGGGGGAGCTGGAAGGGACCTTTGAAGAGCCAGAGCCAGGGCAGGCTCATCTAAAGCAGATCGCATAGGAACACATCCAGGTGGCCATTGAAAGTCTCTGGAGATGNCAGTGCTCTGCCACTCTCAAAGTAAAGAAGTTCCTTCTCATGTTTAGATGGAGCCTTTTGTGTTCATGTTTGTGTCCATTACCTCTTGTCCTCTTGATGGGGACCATTGAGAGGAGTTTGGCCCCATCTTCTTCACACTCACCCCTTAGATATTTGCAAGCATTCATAAGATCCTCCTTCAGCCTCCTCTTCTCCAGGCTAAACAGATCAGTTCTGCTTCTATTCCAGGAAGCATCGAGAAGCTGTCTGTGCTGGTGAGCAGCTAGACTCCTCCAGCCCTTCTTGGAGAGGGAGGGAGAGTGACCCTGCCAAATAGTGCTGCGAGGTTGGTTTTGGAACCCTGGTGACAGCAGGAGACCATGGCAGGTCCATGAGACCAGTCATCTGAGTGGGAATCAGTGCACACCAGATGGTCAAAACAACTGGGAAGAGACTAGGAGCTTGTTTTGTTTTCTTCAAGTACATAAGCATTTGCCTTCTTGCTTCCAGGTCATTGAGGTTTGAAGAATGGAGGCTTTTGTGGTTTGGTTTTGCTTACCGAGTAGCCCCTAAATTTTTGCTGTGGGAGGGTGAGCTGCTTGTTCAAGATGCCCTAACTCAAAAGGTCTTAAGGGGATTTCCTGTGAAATAGCAGAGTTAAAAACAGATTTTCCATGGAGGAAGGGGATCCTGGGGGTCTTCGTATCCTGCCTTTAGCACACCTGCTCATCCTGCTGAAGCATAGAGACTTTTATTTGTCCTCACTGAATTTTGTCCTATCTTTCTCAAGCTCCTTCTGCAGTTTTGAATTCTAATCCTGTCCTTGCAGTCCCTCCCAGCCTGGTCCTCTCTGCAAATTTACTACGTGTATCAAATTAGTTGGAGCACTCATGGAAATAGAGGCAAGGACCATGACTGATCCTGGAGAATGCTTTTGCCATCGCAGACCTCCAAAGGTCATCTAGTCCAACTCCCCTGCATTAAGCAGGGACATCCCCAACTACAGCAGGTTGCTCAGAGCCCCATTAAGAAGGAATCATAGAATCATGGAATGGTAAGGTTGGAAAGGACCTCAAGGATCATCTAGTTCCAACCCCCTGCCATAGGCAGGGACACCTCCCACTAGAACAGGTCACTCAAGGTCTCATCCAACCTGGCCTTCAACACCTCCAGAGAGGGAGCAGCCACAACCTCCCTGGGCAACCTGTGCCAGTGTCTCACCACCCTCACTGTAAAGAACTTCCTCCTAAGGTGATACCACAGCTAGAGTACAACTCAGTTTCTCTTCAAAGTCTAGACAATTTTACCCTAAATTGTCAGCATACCTAATTCAGCACTGCCATTACCACCTCACTGAACTACATTCCATACCTTTCTCAACTGACTATAAAATTTCCCTGAATTCCTGCACATACTATGCAGGGTGGTATTTACAACAACAACAAAGTAACATCCAAGTTGTGTCAATACCTGAAAAAAACCCAACACACATCACCTCCCCATCAAGAGGACAAGAGGTAATGGACACAAACATGAACACAAAAGGCTCCATCTAAACACGGGAATATTGCAAGCACAACTTTCATCCATGTCTTGGGAGAGAGTAGCTGATATTTCAAGCAGTTGTTTTGTTTTTGTTGCTAGCTGCCCAGCACCAGCCCTCATTGTCCCCATGTTGCCTCTGGGTGTTTCTTTGTTTTGGTGTAATTTGAGTATTTTGCTTTAAAGAAAGTTTCTATTTATCTTTGAGATTTTTCTGTGTAGAATCACAGAATTAACCAGGTTGGAAAAGACCTTTGACATAATTGAGTCCAACCTATCACCTAACCTTTCTCATTAACTAAGCCATGGCACTAAGTGCCTCATCCAGTTTCCTTTGAAACACCTCCAGGGATGGTGACTCCACCGCCTCCCTGGGCAGCCCATTCCAAATGACACTCTTTCCATGAAGAATTTAACCCTAATATGTGAACTGGACACATGAACACCTTGATAGAATGAATTGGAACAATTGAGGGGGTCGAAAACTGGCTGAAAGATGGAACTCAGAGTGTCGTGGTCAGTGGCACAGAGCCTAGCTAGGGGTCCATAACAAGTGGTGTTCCCCAGGGGTCAGCACTGGGTCCAATCCTGTTCCATATATTTATTAGCAACCTGGATGAAAGGATAGGGTGGTGCCATAAAACTGGAGGAGTGGCTGACACACCATCAGGCTGTGCTGCCACCCAGCATGACCTGAACAGGCTGGGCAGTTGGGCAGAGAGCAACCTTATGAAGTCCAAAAAAGACAAGTGTAGAGTCCTATATCTGAAGAGGAATAACCCTGTGTATCCATATAGCTTAGGGACTGACCTGCTGGAATGCAGTTCTGCGGGAAGAAGACCTGAGAATCCTGGTGGACAAGAGTATCCTGGTGCTGGGATGTTCTCCTACCTGTCTACTCTGCCCTGATGAAGTCTCATCTAGAGTACTGTGTTCAGTTCCAGGCTCCCCAGTTCAAGAAGGACAGAGGACTGCTTGAAAGGGTGCAGCAAAGGGGTGCAAAGATGACTAAGGGACTAGAACATCTGTCTGATGAAGAAAGGCTGAGGGGCTTGGGGCTTATTGTTAGCCTGAGAGGAGAAGACTGAGGGGGCATCTCATGAATGCTTATAAATATTAAAATGACAAGCATGAGAAGGATAGAACTAATCTTTTCAGTGGTGCCCAGTGACCGGACAAGAGGTAATGGGCAGAAACTCCAACATAGGAAGTTCCATCTAAACAGGAAGAGGAATTTCTTTATGTTGAGGGTGCTGGAGCACTGGAACAGTGTTGGTAGTGTGTCTCTCTGGAGTCATTCAAAGCCTGCCTGGGTGCTGCCCTGTGCAATCTTCATAGAATCATAGACTGTTTAGGTTGGAAGTGACCTCAAAGATTATCCAGATCCAGCTCCCCACCATGGACAGGGACACCTCCCACTAGCACAGCTCACTCAAGGCCTCATCTAACCTAGCTTTGAATACCTCCAGGGAGGGAGCAGCCACAACCTCCCTGGCAACCTGTGCCAGTGTCTCACCACCCTCACTAGAAACAACTTCCTCCTAACACCCAGTCTAAATCTCCCCTCTGCCAGTTTAAACCCATTGCCCCTCATCCTGTCACTACAAGATCTTGTCAATAGTCCCTCCCCAGCGTTCCTGTAGGCCCCCTTCAGATACTGGAAGGTCACTCCAAGGTCTCCTGGAAGTCTTCTCTTCTCCAGGCTGCAGAGCCCCAACTCTTGTATCCTGTGCTCACAGCAGAGCTGCCACAGCTCTCTGATCATCTTTGTGGCCTCCTCTGGACTGGCTCCAACAGTTCCACGTCCTTCTTGTGTTGGGGGCTCCAGAACTGCACACATGACTCCGGGTGGGGTCTGACAAGAGCAGAGCAAAGGGGCAGAATCCCCTCCCTTGCCCTGCTGGCCATGCTGCTCTTGCTGCAGCCCAGGACACAGCTGGCTGTCATCTTTTTTAGATGAACCTGCTCTGGCAGGGAGGGTTGGACTCTGTCATCTCCAGAGTTCCCTTCCAACCCCTCTCTGTCTGTGATTCCGTGACCTTTGCTGTCAGGTTTCCCATTAGGCGTGAGCATCTAGTTTTAATTTCTTCTTGAGACACACGTAGCAATACACCACAAAGGAATGTAAATCAGCCATAGCCCAACCCTCCTTGCTACTTAAGCAAGCTCTTTCCAGCATGCAGAAATTCAGCTGTTCTCCATTACAGATATTACCAGAGCAATCAGCAGCTTCAAACTCTTTCAATCATTGTTAGCCCAAAAGGTTTTGTTTATTTGTTTACTGGCATTGAAGGATGGTGATTATCGGCTTTGAATGACGTTCAGCATTCACTCTGCAGCCCTGGCTGTTGGCAAAATATTTTGGGAGGGGAGGGGATGTCCTTGTGAGGATGTTTTCAATGCAGTTTCAATCACAACCATTCCAGAGCACGCTGGCTGTATGCGATCAGTTAATTGCCGCTTGTAATCAAAGGTTTTCTTAACATGTGGAAATGGAGACAGCAAAATATGCCTTCCAATGTCTTCTTTTGTTGATCAGGAAATGACCTCCCAATGTGCTTTCAAAGATGTAAATAGGTTTCTGCTCTATGGTGAGTCATTTGCTGTGTGGTTTATCTAAAGAAAGACTCCTCGGTGGAAGGGATGTAGTGAGTAGCACTTTGTGCAACTTAATAGTGGGGCTGGTGCCTGCCTGCTGTAGTTTTGGTCCTTCTGACTTTGGGGACTTCAGGGCTCTGACAGCAGATGTGGTAGCTACTGTCTTGAGCTTTCTGGTGGTTACTTAGGGCTGGAAACACTGCAAGTAATTCCTCCTGGGTTACTAAAGGAGGAGACCAAAGAAAACTTTCAGCTGATTAAATGACTTCCCTTGTTGGTAGAGTCATAGGATGGTAGGGGTTGGAAGGACCTCTGGAGATTATTTAGTCCAATTCCCTTGCTAATGCAGGTATGTCTGCACAGGATCTCACCCAGATGGGTTTTGGATCTTTCCAGAGGTGACTCCACAACCTCTCTGGGCAACCTGTCCAGACCCTCAATGTAAAGAATTTTCTCTTTCAGGTCAAGTGAAACCCAAAGTGTTCTAGTTTGTACCTATTGCTGGGCACCACTGAAGAGAACCCAACCCCATCCTCACGACCCCCTTAGATATTGACATGCATCAAAAAGATCTTCTCTCAGGCTGGTCTTCTGCATGCTAAAGACCTCCAGATCTCTCAAACACTCCTTGCAAGAGAGATGTTCCAGTCCCCTCATCATTCTGATGGTCTTCTGCTGGACTCCCTCCAGTAGCTACCTGCCCCTCTTGAAGCAGGGAGACTAGAACTGGGAACAATACTTCAGGTATGGCCTCAGCAGGACACAGTAGAGGAGGAGGAGAAATGGAAGGACATGGAAGTGTTGGAGCAGATCCAGAGGAGGGCCACAAAGATGATCAGAGGGCTGCAGCAGCTCTCCTATGAGGACAGACTGAGAGAGTTGGGGCTCTGTAGCCTGGAGAAGAGAAGGCTGCCAGGAGACCTTAGAGTAGCCTTCCAGTATCTGAAAGGGGGCCTACAGGAAGGCTGGGGAGGGACTACTGACAAGGTCT
>WBNM01045315.1:32152-66984 GCA_013399055.1 Ramphastos sulfuratus | reverse complement strand
GAGTTGGGGCTCTGCAGCCTGGAGAAGAGAAGGCTGCCAGGAGACCTTAGAGTAGCCTTCCAATATCTGAAGGGGGCCTACAGGAAGGCTGGGGAGGGACTATTTATAAGATCTTGCAATGACAGGACAAGGGGCAATGGGTTTAAACTGGCAGAGGGAAGATTTAGACTGGATGTTAGGAGGAAGTTCTTTACAGTGAGGGTGGTGAGACACTGGCACAGGTTGCCCAGGGAGGTTGTGGTTGCTCCCTCCCTGGAGGTGTTCAAGGCCAGGTTGGATGAGGCCTTGAGTAACCTGTGCTAGTGGGAGGTGTCCCTGCCTATGGCAGGGAGTTGGAACTAGATGATCCTTGAGGTCTCCTTCCAACCTTCCCATTCTATGATTCTAACATCCTGTGACCCGGTGAGCACCTTGATGTGACTAACATGGTTCTCTGAACTCGCTGCACGCTCCTCAACCAACGTGACATTTCATGCAGTTGAAGCCCATCACGTTGTCATTACTCACTTGGGTTTATTTTTGCATAGCATTTTTGCCTCTGCTGTATGTGTACCGAAGTGCCTGCTGGCTGCCTTTCACCTGCAGGGCTGACGGAAGGAAAGACGTCACCATCAACTTCCCTGCAGTGGTTCCTCTGCATAAATATTTTACAAAGCTCACAAGAGTCCTCTGGGTTTAGGAATGGTTTGTCCTGTCAAATCAAAACGTTACCTAATACCAATAAATGCTAATAAAGAACTTGTAGCTGGCATCATATACCAAAGCACTACACATTCATTAGGAATCACCTAGGCGAGTGCAGGACCAGCCAAAATAATCTCCTAATCAGTTATAAAAAGTCTACAGCACTTGTCAGGAGCTCAGTGTGGGGCAACAGCGTTGAGAGTTGTGGTTTCTGGCTGAGGCACTAAATCTGTTGCACATGGAGACGAGCCAGAGTAAGAAAGTTCTCACTGGGACCCAATCTTTCCCAAGTTTGGTGTAAAGGAGTGGGGCGTTGAATTAAGAACAGTAGGTCTTCAGATAGCTGTTATTTTGGGCTTATCACTTTATAATTGTAGGGAAAATCATATGTCAGAGATTTACTGGTTTGTGGAGGCACAGCTGTGGGTGTTTTCCAAAACACCTGCCTCTTCCAATATGCCAGAAGTTTCCCTGCATGTTACTTCTTATGTGAGTTTAATGGCATGTATGACTTGGCATGCGTGAGGCTGCACAGCAGATTATCTCAGGGTGGTATATGTTTTTTCACAGGCAGTCTTCCTACATGAGGAAAATCCTCACCTTGCCCATTGAAGTTGCTTTATGTCTCCTGGCTGCTAGCACAAAGCTTTTTCAGAGAGGAATAAGCTACACTATCTACTGTGCTCCACCTAAGTTAGTATGAAAACTTTGTTTGATATGTCCAGTGATTTAGGACTCTAAAGAACCCTGGGGCCTGCCATCACTCATGAGTGTGTCATCTTTCTGTGCACTTCAATGGAAAAAGGGCTGAAGTGTCTCTAAATAATTGTATTTTTGACCAGGGCTGGAAAGCTGAAATTCTTTCTTTTCAGGTAGCTTTTAGTAGGAGCTGAAATAAAAAAAAATCAAAAGCTCTCAGAATATGGTTCCTGAAGTGCATTCTGTAGTCAAAGGGAAATATGTTGTACTTTTTTTTTTTTTTTTTTAAAGTTGTCTTATTACCAATCTTGTTAGGCTGATTAATTAATGGAGTAATCTATTTCCTGAGCCTGTTCCATCTTAAGGTGATAGGGGTGTGATTAGTAGGTTGAGAGATGTTCTCCTCCTCCTCCTCTACTCTGCCCTGGTGAGGCTGCATCTGGAGTGCCGTGTCCAGTTCTGGGTACCCCAGTTCAAGAAGGACACAGAAGTGCCGGAGAGAGTCCAGTGCAGAGCCACAAAGATAAGGGAATGGAACATCTCTCTTATGAGGAGAGACTGAGGGAGTTGAGGCTCTTTGGCTTGGAGAAGAGGAGGCTAAGGGGGGGGGGGCCCATTAATATTTATGAATATGTAAATGTGAGTGCTGAGAGGATCGAGTCAGGCTCTGCTCAGTGATGCCTAACGACAGGACAAGGGGCAATGGGTGGAAGTTACTACCTGGAGTAGTACGTCCAGTTCTGGAGCCACTATTACAAGAGGGATATGGATGTGCTGGAAAGTGTCCAGAGAAGGGCCATGAGGATGATCAGAGGGCTGGAACACCTCTTCTATGAGGACAGACTGAGGAAGTTGGGGCTGTTCAGTCTGGAGAGGAGAAGGCTCCAAGGTGGCTTTATTGTGACCTTTCAGTATTTTAAGGGGGCCTACAAGAAAGCTGGGGAGGGACTTTTTAGACTGTCAAGTAGTGATAGGATTGGAATGGAACAAAGCTGGGAATGGATAGATTCAGACTGGGTGTTAGGAAGTTCTTCCTCATGAGGATGGTGAGACCCTGGAACAGGTTGCCCAGGGAGGTCGTTGAGGCCCCATCCCGGGAGGTGTTTAAGGCCAGGCTGGATGAGTCTCTAGCCAGCCTGATCTAGTGTAAGGTGCCCCTGGCCACAGCAGGGGAGTTGGAGCTAGATGATCCTTGTGGTCACTTCCAAAACTGGCTGATTCTATGATTCTAAGTTGAGGCACAGGGAGTTTCATGGAAAAACGAGTGAGACTTTTTTTCTCTGTGGCAGAACAGTGGAAGAGGCTGCCCAGGCAGGATGTGAAGTCTTCCTCTCTGGAGATAGTCAAAACCTGCCTGGATGGGTTCCTGTGTGATGTGGTATAGGTGCTCCTGCTCTGGCAGGGGGGGTTGGACTGGATGAACTTTCAAGGTCCCTTCCAACCCCTGACATTCTGTGATTCTGTGGTCAAAGGGGTCAAACCTATGCTGTGTAGCTATGTTTGCTCCTGTCCTGAAGGAGCATGGAAGTCCATGTGATGTGGTTGGGCTGCTGGTGCCTCGTTGCAGACAGCATGCCAGGTAGCAGAGGGCAGTGTCTTGTGTTTCAGTGTTTCATCATCCATAGCAATGGTGTCTGGGGACAGCAGCAGCCTTGACCTTTTGAACATGGGGTGCCCTCATGGTTCAGACCCAGAAGAAGGTCTATGTCTTACAACCTCCTTCTACTACCTTTTTCCCTGGTGTCCTCAGATCTGTGGTTGGGAGCTCATAGAATCGTAGAATGGTAAAGTTGGAAGGGACCTCAAAGGTCATCTAGTTCCAACCCCCTGCCACAGGCAGGGACACCTCCCCCCAGCACAGGTTACTCAAGGGCTCATCCACCCTGGCCTTGAACCCCTCCAGGGAGGGAGCAGCCACAACCTCCCTGGGCAACCTGTGCCAGTGTCTCACCACTCTCACTGGAAAGAACTTCCTCCTAGTATCCAGTTTCAATCTCCCCTCTGCCAGTTTAAACCCATTGTCCCTTGTCCTGTCTTTGCAAGACCTTGTTGATAGTCCCTCCCCAGCCTTCCTGTAGGCCCCCTTCAGATATTGGAAGGCTACTCTAAGGTCTCCTGGCAGCCTTCTCTTCTCCAGGCTGCAGAACCCCAACTCTCTCAACCTGTCCTCATAGCAGAGCTACTGCAGCTCTTTGAGCATCTTCGTGACCTCCTCTGGACTTGCTCCAACACTTCAATGACCTTCGACATTGGGCTGGTGAGATTTGTTTAACTGTCTTCAGCTTTCTGCCCTGTGCCTTTGTTGCAAAGGTGCCATCAGGTGTGTGTTAGGACCCCTATTTTGGTGATGCTTGAGGTGCATCAGTTGTGATGAGGGCAGTTTGGCTGAGCATGCCACGTGGCAGGACTGGTTGCACCCATCTGCCACCAGCTTTCACACTGGCTTTGACCAACAGCACAGCTCTGCTGCATCTTAGAGAGGTATAGGAGCTTGACTGGCATTGCAAACTGTGTGGTCCTGCAACTAAGCATTTGGGCCTGCAAATTGTTTTGGTTTGGCATTTTGACATCCCTACCCAGCAGCTGAGGCTGCCTGAATGTTCAAGTTGTAGCTGCTTTGGCTTTGCCCTTCTATAAATATTCATTTGTGCTTTTCTCCTCGGGCCAACAAGCAGAAAACTGGAAAACAGTGTTTTAAAAATTAGTGTCTTAGGAGGAGAGTTGCAATGCTTAAGCTATAGGCATTCCCACAAACTAGGATGGGTTGAAGTATGCTTAGCCTCTGGTTGATGAGACCGGGGTCAAGCGTGACATGTTTCCAGATGACAGATTTTTCAGGATTGCTCTGCCAAACCTCCTCACCAAAATTCTAGCTCTTTGTGCAGCAGCACTGTATTTATTTGGGTTGCTGTTTGAAAGTGCTAGAGTGAAACCTGCTGCATCTGCTCGTTTTGTGTGGCGAGTGTAACAAAGCATGTGATTGGTATGGCTGGATACAGGCTTCTGTGCAACTGCTCATGCTTTGCCTTTATTTTCTAGGGTTTTTTTTTATTCACTTCCACATGAAAAGAGACTTCAGCTATTTTGCATCGGTGTCCATGAGTGCCTGCTGGGAAAGGCACCTTGATTCTGGTACTTGATGGTGCATGGCAGTGTTGGGTTGATTGTTGGACCTGATGATCTTTGAGTTCTTTTCCAATCATTCTGTGGGTTGAACCACTGCTTCAAAGTCAACAGTAAAGTGACAAGTGCTGTGAATCCTTAAGATTGGCTGGAGAGCAGCCCTGAGGAAAAGGACCCGGGGGTGTGGGGTGATGAAAAGCTCAACATGAGCCTGCAGTGTGAGCATGCAGCCCGGACATCAATTGAGTCCTGGGCTGCAGCAAGAGCAGTGTGGGCAGCAGGGCAAGGGAGGGGATTGTGCCCCTTTGCTCTGCTCTCCTCAGACCCCATCTGCAGTCCTGTGTGCAGTTCTGGAGCCCCCAGCACAGGAAGGACATGGAAGTGTTGGAGCCAGTCCAGAGGAGGCCACCAAGATGCTGAGAGGGCTGCAGCAGCTCTGCTGTGAGGACAGGCTGAGAGAGTTGGGGCTCTGCAGCCTGGAGAAGAGAAGGCTTCCAGGAGACCTTGGAGTGGCCTTCCAGGATCTGAAGGGGGCTCCAGGAAGGCTGGGGAGGGACTATTGACAAGGTCTTGCAATGCCAGGACAAGGGGCAATGGGTTTGAAGTGGCAGAGGGGAGATTGAAAGTGGATGTTAGGAGGAAGTTGTTTGCAGTGAGGGTGGTGAGACACTGGCACAGGTTGCCCAGGGAGGTTGTGGCTGCTCCCTCCCTGGAGGTGTTCAAGGCCAGGTTGAACGATGCCTTGAGTAACCTGTACTAGTGGGAGGTGTCCCTGCCTATGGCAGGGGGTTGGAACTAGATGATTCTTGAGGTCTCCTTCCAACCTTACCATTCTAGTCTATGATTCTATGAAGATCCCCAGGCTAGAATGGATGTGTAAGAATTTGGGAATAGCTATGTTGAGCAATTTGCATTTAAAATACAAACTGAAACACTTCTTGTTTAATCACAGCTTCTGCAGTGTGCTATAGATGTGGCAGTAGGTTCTTAACTGGAGTGCAGGTCCTAACGTGGAGGTTCTGGTCTGGATCTAGAACATAAACCAACGGACTTGGACCATGGACTATAAACTTGGGCTTTTCCAAGTCACCAGGAAGAGGATGTTTCCCACCCTCTTAAGAGTGACTCCAGGTTTCTTACCTTTCTCCTAATCTGGACTGGACACCCCAGAGCCAACCCATTGTCTCTTTCCTTGGAAAAGTGCCCAAGGGAAATGAGAATGCCCAGGATGATGCTGTATGCCCTCAGCCCATCAGTGTGAAACAAGGGCACACAGCAGTGGAGGGGAAATGTTTTTTCTCACAACTTGCAGCAGGCTTGGTCATGTTATGCAGGTGGTGAGGTCTCACTCCCTCCACACTACGCATGTGTTTTGTGATATGAGTTGATAGTCACTGAGGTATGGCTCCCCCACGCTCTGCTAACACTTCACTTCCAAGGAACATCATAAAGCTTCAACTTCAGCCAGGTATCTTAGTACCACAGAACTTCTCAAATCCACTGAAACAACTTCTTAAGGCCCTCCAGATTAAACACTCTAGACAACAGAACATGGTTGGTAACAGGCTGGAGAGGTGGGCCCAAGCCAACTTCTTGAAATTCAACAAGGCCAAGTGTAAGGTCCTGCACCTGGGTAGGCACAATCCCAAGCACAAATCCAGGCTGGGTGGTGAATGGCTGAGAGCAGCCCTGACAACAGGATCTGGGGGTCTGGGTTGATGAAAAGCTTAACATGAGCCTGCAGTGTGAGTGCAGCCCAGACAGCAACTGTGTGCTGGGCTGGAGCAAGAGCAGAGTGGCCAGCAGGGCAAGGGAGGGGATTCTGCCCCTTTGCTCTGCTCTCCTCAGACCCCAGCTGCAGTCCTGTGTGCAGTTCTGGAGCCCCCAGCACAGGGAAAGACATGGAACTGTTGGAGCAGGTCCAGAGGAGGCCACAAAGATGCTCAGAGGGCTGCAGCAGCTCTGCTATGAGCACAGGCTGAGAGAGTTGGGGCTCTGCAGCCTGGAGAAGAGAAGGCTTCCAGGAGACCTTATAGTAGCCTTCCAATATCTGAAGGGGGCCTACAGGAAGGCTGGAGAGGGACTATTTACAAGGTCTTGCAATGACAGGACGAGGGGCAATGGGTTTAAACTGGCAGAGGGGAGATTGAAACTGGATGTCAGGAGGAAGTTGTTTGCAGTGAGGGTGGTGAGGCACTGGCACAGGTCGCCCAGGGAGGTTGTGGCTGCTCCCTCCCTGGAGGTGTTCAAGGCCAGGTTGGATGAGGCCTTGAGTGAGCTGTACTAGTGGGAGGTGTCCCTGCCTATGGCAGGGGGTTGGAACTAGATGATCCTTGAGGTCCCTTCCAACCTTACCATTCTACGGTTCTATACAGAACATGTAATTTATATATATGTCTGTATAAAAATTATTTATTTATTTAACAAACTGATCCAGGAAAATGTTTCCATGCTGACAAAACCAGAACAAATGTAGGTCAGTGTCTGAAGGAGATGAAAGAAGCCAAGTGTAATGAGAGCCTATTGTTTCATGCTGGCATATGCAGGAAGCTCATGGAGAATGAACATCAAACTAAAATGTGAGGAAAAAAAAGAATAGAAGGCATGAAAATCATCATCCTCAAGAAAACAAAGAGATCAGAAAGTGAGGGGGCTCGCTAAGAAATCTGCACTAGGAGGCTAAATAAATGAGTTTCACATTTCCCCTTCTCCCTTCTCTTCAGTTCCAGGTTTCTTTCTCCCGTTTGTCTGCTAGGTAGCAGCTTCTTCCTTCCAGGAATACTTTGATTTTTGGTTCCCCACCCCCCGCCCCAACTCCCTATCCTGCAGATGCCAGGGTCTTGAGAGATCCAGATGGTAAGCAGACAAGCAAAAAGCCTGCCTCTACTATTTCCCTTCTTGCCTTCCTCTCAAGTTGAAAGCACATGAAAGATCTATTGAAGAGAACAGACAAGTCTTATTTGCCTTTTAATAAGCAAATTCAGTTTACTTGTTTAACAGAAGTTAATTGACTGCTCAAACAGCTGGAATAAATACAAAGAAGCAATTTGGAGTCTAATTCTTTACTTGGTTGCGTTCACCAGTCTTACACTGATGTGTTTTCTTGGACTTCCAGAGGTGTTTTCCTGACTTGGGCAATGCCCATGGAGAGTTGGTGCTTTGTGCTGATGATTTCTGCCACCCATCATCATCTTGAGGCATCTTCTGTGGCTCAGAGCGAGCCTAGGAGAGTTAAATCTGTTCTCATTTCAGCCTAGAGAAAAAGTGATACCTTCCCCAAGAAGATTGCACTGAAACAAAAAGTGAGTAACATCCTCAGCCTTTACAGATGAGGCTGTGGTGCACCTTTTCCTTTGCATGTTGCTTTTTCAACCTCTGGTATAGGAAGAATATCTTGGTGGGTATTACCTGTCTGCATATCTCTTGTGATACCCTGTTGACTTGAATCATGCCATCCAGGGCTTGATCCAAGGGGGACTGCCCTCATGACTGCCTAAATATTTCCAAGATTTTCCATTCCCAAACCCTTCCTTAAATAGATGGGATACCAAATTTCCATGCTGTCAGTTTAGGGAAGGACTTCTATGACAGCCTGATGGATGCTCTGAGTCTGTTCCTGGTGAGCTTTGAATTCACGGCACCACAAAACACGTTGTCTGATGAGAGGTGTTCCTGCACCATTGCTTTTCTTTAAAAGTTCAATAGTTTCTGACAGTAAAATTGTGAGGCCTAGCAAAGAACAAAAAAAAAAAACAAACAAAAAAACCCACACACCAAAAAAACCCAACAAAAAACTCCTGTATCTGTCATCCTTGCAATGTCTAAAAATGAAGCCCAGATTTTTTGGGTTATTTTAGGGCACAGGGTGATGATGACTGTTTCAATGCACTTAGTGATACATTTTAATGGGTGATTTATGCAGCCTGACATGGACTTTAATTTAGCTCATGTTACAAGTAAAGTAATTCAGTCCTTAATGAAGTGTACTCCGTATGACATATTGGACATGGGATCTGACAATCAGTTGAAAACCAGCCTAGGTTACATTTTCTTTTGTCATTGAAAGTGGGCTGTCAGTTCATAAAGCTAAACCAAGGCATGCTGACCTATCACTCTCTCTGAAGTATGGTGCTGAAGACTGAGAGACCTACATTAAAATAAACTTTTCTCATCCTCTGAAAGGAAAAGGAGGGGAAAAAACCTGACACAAGCTGTGTTATACAGATGAGAACATTATAACTTGCGTGTGTATACACATTTATTTAGTTTTCTGCTATGTGAGTATATAGAAAAGGGTTGTTAACAGAAAGATTTGTGCCCTGACCTATGCAAACCTTTGGATTGTGTAGTAGAAGAGTGAAAGAATCTGATATACATGTGCCTGAACAAATGAATCCAGGTCTGAAGTAGTATAAATTATGCTTGCATCAGCTCGTACAAGGGTTCAGGATAAAGCTGTAAGGGTAAGCTATGGGAAGCGCAGCCCCAGCTGGCTTTGGGGGAGTGTTTTGGAGTGTGGGGGGGTTATGTGCCTGCATTTCAAAGGACTAAACCAGAGCAGCTCTGAACTGTAAATGTACAAATATTTTTAACATTTATATTAAAAGGTTCATCCTTGTTTGCATAGGGAGAAGGAAGCAAAGGTTTTGAGTGATTCCATGAGGCAGCGTTCAAAAATGAGCAAGCCTGCTTCAACCCGGGTTAAGTCACAGCTGTGTTGTTTCTCAGTGCAAAAAGCTGACTTTAAAGAAGCCTGGCAAAGGGTTTTATTTTGTGTCCAAAACTGGTTCAGACATCTACATCACCCACTTCTTTCCTTCTTCGTTTTACAAAGCTGTAAAAAGATGCTTTTAGCATTTTACCGTGGGATTTGGGGGAATGAATGAAGGCAAGCAAGGGACAACAGCTTCCTGGCCAGTTGAAAATAATATATTTTCCCATTTTTTAATTCTTTTTTTTTTTTTTTAAAAAGAAAAAATAAGGGCATGTGGACTGGGGGCTGGGAAGAACAGATGTTATGTCCCAGATTGCTTTCTGGGAAGAGGAGGACAAATGAAAGGACAGGAATAAAAAGTTATAGTGAGGGAGAGCTTGTCAGTTGAAAGCAAAGCGTGCCGAGCCATAAGGGAGGAGTGTGGGAAAGATGCTAGCTTGGGTTAAAATAGCACTGAGACAGGACAGCCTGGGTTTTAACTCTCCCTAACATAAAATTATCCCAAACTCCCCCACCAACTTGAACTCGGGGTAAACTGTTACCCTTAGCAAAGATGCCTTGGTTTTATCGGTATTTTGCCCCCAGGCAAAGTACCCCTAATAGGCTGCTTGGCTTACAGATGAAATATGTTCAACATCGAATATTTTGTGCTATGAAGTGATGGAATTGTGGGCACAGAGCTGGGAAGCTTCTTGTTTTAAGGAGAGCTGTGGAATAAAGATGGGTTTTCACCAGCAAGGAGCCACAACCAGTAACCCAAACAGTAAACTGAAGGTCTGAGCTTGCCTGGTGCCCTGGGATGGGCAGGTTCAGGTTTAAGAGCAGGGTTGCTGGTCAGAAGAAACACTGATGCTTTGGTTTTAAAATAGGAATGATGTTGCTTTTTCTGGGGCTTAGCCCAAGCAGTTCTTGATTTGGATGTGTTTGTTTCTTTGGGGTGCTGAGGAAGCTACTTCTTGGTTAGGAAGGGAATAGGATTGGCACTAGGAAGAATGGGCAAAAATGTGTTGCTGCTTCTTGGTTAGGAAGGGAATAGGATTGGCATTAGGAAGAATGGGCAAAAATGTGTTGCTGCTTCTTGGTTAGGAAGGGAAATGATTGGCACTAGGAAGAATGGGCAAAAATGTACTACAGCATCACAGAATGCCAGGTTGGAAGAGACTCCAAGGATCCTTTCTAGGCAATAGCAGAGTTGAAAAGAACTGGCCCAGCACCCTGTCAAGCTGAGTCTTAAAGCTGGCCAATGTAGGGGAATCCATTGCTTCCCTTGGGAGATTATTCCAATGTCTGACTCTTCTCATAGTAAAACATATCCTTATGGAGTCCATTCGGAATCCCTCCCCAGGAATAACTTGCACCCATTACCCCTTGTTTTTTTCCTTGTGACTCCTTGTAAAAAGGAAGTCTTCATCCTCTTGATAGCCACCACTTAAGTACTTGTACAGGGTAGTAAGGTCTCCCCATAGCCTTCTTTTCTCAAGGCTGAACGAGCCAAGTTCTTCCAACCTCTCCTCACATCATAGGCCTTCCAGTCCTCTGATCATTCTTTATTGTACAGCAGGGACCAAAACTAAATGATCATCTTGGAAATGTTCAAGGAAAAACAGCAATTCTTTGACTAAAAATGTTACAAAATTCTGAAAAACAGTGGAGGATCTTCAGCTTTCAGGGTTATAGAAATGCTTGCTTAATATCCATTTGTTCTTTCACCTTAGGATCTGCTTAATGCAGCAGATGTGATTATCTTGCTGTTTTCCTAACTCTGCTGAAGAAATCCCAAAGAACAGCAGAGGGCAGGGAGGGGGGTCCCAAGAGTATGACAGTTTATTTTAACATGGGCCATGCCACAGATTTAGTTTTCCAAGAAGCGAATCATAGAATCATGGAATCAGTCAGGGTTGGAAGGGACCACAAGGATCATCTAGCTCCAACTCCTCTGCCATGGCCAGGGACACCTCACACTAGATCAGGCTGTCTACAGCCTCATCCAGCCTGGCCTTAAACACCTCCAGGGATGGGGCCTCGACCACCTCCCTGGGCAAGCTGTGCCAGGGTCTCACCACCCTCATGCTGAAGAACTTCTTCCTAACATCCAGTCTGAATCTACCCATTTCTAGCTTTGTTCCATTCCCCCTAGTCCAATCACTACCTGACATCCTAACAAGTCCCTCCCCAGCTTTCTTGTAGCCCCCTTAAAATACTGAAAGGTCACAATAAGACCACCTCAGAGCCTTCTCCTTTCCAGACTGAACAGCCCCAACTCCCTCAGTCTGTCCTCATAGTAGAGGTGCTCCAGCCCTCTGATCATCCTTGTGACCCTTCTCTGGACATGTTCCAGCACATCCAAATCCCTCTTGTAATAGTGGCTCCATAACTGGATGCAGTACTCCAGGTGGGGTCTTACCAGTGCAGAGTAGAGTGGGAGGATCACTTCCCTTGCCCTGCTGCCCACACTTCTTTTGATGCAGCCCAGGCTCTGGTTGCTCTCTGGGCTGCAAGAGCACACTGCTGGCTCTCATTCAGCTTCTCATCCACCAGCATCCCCAAGTCCCTCTCCTCAAGGCTGCTCTCAAGCCAGCCCATATCGGTGCTTGGGATTGCCTCGATCCTGGCTGCAGGACCTTGCACTTGGTCTTGTTGAACTTCATGAAGTTGGCTTGGGCTCACCTCTCCAGCCTGTCAAGGTCCCTCTGGGTAGCATACATCAGTACTAAGTTGGAGAACAGTTTCATTGTTAATATTGGAAGTATTTGTGCACTTCACACTGATTGATCAAGGGAAGAGTGTTTGACTTTTTGGTGGAGGATGTAGTAATTAAGCAAAGTCAAAATACTTCACCAAAAAAACCCCAAACAAACAACAATCCCAGGAATAGGCCACATAATCATAGGTTCCAACTCAGCCCAACACTATAGAATTTCATATTTGATTTATTATGTTTTAAGCTGGGAGCTTCAAAAGTGTCTAAGAGTTTGACAGGCAAACCCCAATGCAATTCTCCTGGCTCCTTTGAAAATGGCAGGAATTTTCTATTTACAACATTGCCAGTGATCAATGGAATTTTTGGGACAGTTCAAGAAATATTAAACAGGCTGAGTTTGCTCTTTATGAATTAGTTTGGTGTTTATTTAGCAGCTCATTTTTCACCACAGCACAGTATTAAAATACCACTTGTTTGTTATAGGGTTGTCAGAATGAAATCTGTTTCCAAAAATATACATTTCCATCTTCTCGGGCCCTTTTTATTCCCCCCACCCCCCTTGCTCTAGCTAAGGTTATGTCAACACTCCCAATGTAAACTCCCTCATTTCAAAGATTAGTAATGCTGGCATCATTGGTCCAGGCTCCAGCATAGCAGAACCATGAACTAACCTCTCTAGGAGCAAGTTTTGAAACAATTGTTTTCAGTCCTTTGCCTTTTTTTTTTTTTTTTTGGCTAAGCATCCTTACAGAAGGCAGCTGTGTTCAGCCTTTGTTGCAAAGTTACTGTTAGAGGAAGAAAATTGTGTAGACTCTTATATTTTTTTATCACACCATTTGCATCTCGGAAGTTCAAACTGCCTGCCCTGCTATGATTTAAAAATCAGCCTCTGCTCAAGCTCTGTAACTTTTTCCATGGAGTTGTTTACCATGCAGAACCATAGCAACATCACAGGGGTCCCTGCCAGTGCTTTTGGATGCTGTGCCTTTCCCACTTGTTACCATCTTTTGGGTCTTCCTATAATATATACATTTAGAACAAGTATGCAGCTGTTTATTTACTTAATCTGGAAGTGCTTTGGCATCTGTCGTGGAAAAAATAAGAAGCAAACCATGGATGAGGTTTAGAAATGCCAGTGCAGTGCTGTGGANCTGCACTCACACTGCAGGCTCATGTTGAGCTTTTCATCACCCCAGATCCCCAGGTCCTTTTCCTCAGGGCTGCTCCCAGCCATTAACCACCCAGCCTGTGTTTGTGCATGGGATTGTGCCTACCCAGGCATTCACTCCTCCTTCCCTATCTTCTTCATAACCTTCTCAAGTTGTGCCAAGGGAAGCTTAGGATGCATGTTAGGAAAAACGTGTTTACTGAAAGAGTGGTCAGGCTTTGGAACAGGCTACCCAGGGAGGTGGTGGAGTCACAGTCCTTGAAGGTGTTAAAGAAATGTGTGGACGTGGCAGGTGGGGACATGGCTTAGTGGCCATGGTGGTGTCAGGTTGATGACTTGCTGATCTTAGAGGTGTTTTGTAGCCAAAACAATTCTATGATTCTGTCTGTCTGACTTCTCCTTGGGGTAAGCTGTGGAACAAGATGGAGAATGGCATTAACTGTTACCCCCATTCTGGTACCAGCTAAGTGTCTGAGAAAGAAGCTCTAAAGGTATTGCAGAGCTGCTGCCAAGGATGAGCTTCACAATGGATTGGTTGCACATTCCCAGGCAGGGTTTTTTTTGCAAGCTGTAGAGATCAGTGTTGGGCTATCCAGAATGCCCTGGGGTTGGCCTTTATAAATGACAAAATTATTTCATAATACACCTTAGTCTGGTCAAGGTTACATCTTAACTTCCAGACTCCACAATAAAGCACTGTCCTTCCCTGGGTGCCAGCAGTAACTTAGAATCATAGAATCATAAAATGGTAAGGTTGGAAGGGACCTCAAGGATCATCTAGTTCCAACCCCCTGCCATAGGCAGGGACACCTCCCACTAGTACAGGTCACTCAAGGCCTCCTCCAACCTGGCCTTGAACACCTCCAGGAAGGGAGCAACCACAACGTCCTTGGGCAACCTGTTCCAGTGTCTCACCACCCTCACTGGAAAGAACTTCCTCCTAACATCCAGGATCCCTCCTGGAATTCCATCCCAGATTCCTCCTAACTTGAAGGAGGTGTTCTGCAGGGAGACAGCCTGGTGCTCCCACACCCTGCACCTGGCTGGATTTTGTGCAAAAATGGATTACAAGAGTATGAAACAATGGAACTAAAATGGCATGGCGAGAAATAGGTCAGTTATTTCTCATGCTTCTATTGCACTAATTATCAGTAAGCTAGGGCATTGCATTAATTATCACTAAGGTGAGGCCATCCCATTAGCACAGTAAGAACTAGGGTAAGAAACACCAGAAGATGTAGGGTAAGAAATAGTCCCTCCCCAGCCTTCCTGTAGGACCCCTTCAGATACTGGAAGGCTACTCTAAGGTTTCCTCGAAGCCTTCTCTTCTCCAGGCTGAAGACCCCCAACTCTTGTAGCCTGTCCTCATAGGAGAGCTGCTGCAGCCCTCTGATAATCTGCATGGCCCTCCTCTGGACCTGCTCCAACAGGTCCTTCCTGTGCTAGGGGCTCCAGAACTGCACATAGTACATACTTCTGAATGCCAGCTTTGAAACCCAGCCTGGTCTGGTTTTCAAACTTTCCTCTTTGCTCTGCTTTCTTTCAATATTGTTGTTTTAAGTTGAGGATGCCATTTCTAGATGTTCTTGACTGATGCTTACCCAGTGTTCTGGATGTGCCTGGAGCCTCTGTGATTTTTTTGCATGACAACAGGATTACATTTATACAATTAATTAACGTTTGCTTGACCACTTTTATCCAATTTCTTTCTCCAGCACATAAAAGAGAACCTGACATAAATTTCTCTTTCAAAACAATTGACTTAGCAACTGCTGACCTTCTGTTCTGTCATCCCGAGGATTGATTGGATATTGTTGAATTGGTTCATTCTGCAGTAATTAAACATAAAATTAATTATGCTAGTAACCTATTATTTCTTTGAACCAAGGACTAAGTCATTTGTTTTTGCTTGGTTACTCTGCGGGTTCTGACATCAAACAGCAAAACCTCGCTGTTCCAAACAAACTAAACAGTATAAAGGGAGCAATTTAATAACCAAAATATAATATAAAGACTTCTAATTTCCGTATGGCTGGCCCTACTGCATTAGGTTAATATAATTTGATCTATAAATCTTTTAAACCTTATGATTTTGTAATTTAAACATTTCCTGGATGGCTAATCACGCAGGGAAAGAATAATAATAAAAACAACCCCCGACCTAAAACAAAACATGATCCAAACCCATGCCTTAAAAGCAGATTATAAAAGAAAAAAAAGAAATATTAGATAGGAGGAGGAACATTTGTAGAAGACTTGGGGAGCTTTGGGATGGGTGAATATTTCTGGAGCTTGCTGCTTAGACAAGTCAGGCTGCATCAAGTCTGCTGCTGATGCAGAAATTTCCTTTGTTACGATGAAAGCATTGCAAGATATGTTTACATTGCTTGCATTTGGTGTAGAAAGGAACATCAGAATGACAAGTCGATGTTATCAAAATGTGTATGCTCACAGACACCAAAATAGTATTTTGTGGTTTTTATTAGCAGAGGCCATACTAATTTAATTAATATGATTGAAAGTTGTATCGTAGCGTGAGGCGGATGCTGAGCCCTGGCTTATCGCTCACTCGTGGGCTGTGAAGTGCTGTGGCTAACTAAAGGGGGCATGTTTGTATGTGTGTGTGTGTGTGTCCCCAGTTACAAGTTCATCTCATGTGCTTTGCCCCAAAGCTGGTGGGCATGGTGTGATGCTTGTTGTGTGTAAGTCAGAATGGGGGAAAAAAGTAGAAAGTGGCAACCATCTGGCTCCAGCAGAAGATTGGCTTTCCCCAAGGCGCCGAAGCAAGGTCCCTGTGGGTGGTGGTTGTCCTCCTGCAGGCTCACAAACTCTTCCTGGGATTCTGCCTCCAGCGTCAGGTTCACGTGGGAGGTTTTAGAGGCCAAGGTGCAGCAGATTGGCTTGATATTTGTGGCTACCAACGTGAACCATGGAAGTGGCTTTTGGAGGCTGGCACTTCACATCCCTGAATCCAGCTGCCACCAACAGGGCTGCCAGCAGGCAGGGGGAAGGATATGCTGAGGGACGTCCCGCCATGCAGGGGGAAAAAAACACCTGGGAAAATGCTCTTCTGCCTTTGTTTCCCTGCTCTTTTGGGATGCTACTTGTTTTGCTTGTACCCCGAGCCAGCTCTGAGGGAGCTCTTGCAGTATCTTCGNACAGGACTCCAGATGGGGTCTGATGAGAGCAGAGTAAAGGGGCAGAATCCCCTCCCTTGCCCTGCTGGCCACACTGCTCTTGATGCAGCCCAGGACTCAGTTGGCTGTCTGGGCTGGTTGCTCTCTGTCTCTATTTTTCCTCCTCTTTTTCACCTTGGAGTGATTTTTGCTGGTAGCCATTTTTTCCCCCCCCCTCAACACTCGAATGTCTCTGGTGTAGAGCTAAACTCTTCTGCTGTGACAAGGCATATGTCAGAGACGGGGGAATCTTGAACACAAATGACTTTTTAATTGTATGACTCCACATAGCCTGTTGTTGAAAGATGTGGTGGGCAAGAGAGAGCAATACTTTACAGACCAAACACAGATACCAGTATATGAGCCCTTTGTTCTCATTCCCCTGCCCTAAGGCAAGTAATACACTCAGGTCTGTGGATATCAAGCCTAATTTGATCGCACTTACCCCAGCGAAATGATATTGACTTCGGCGGAGACACTGCTTTCCACTGATATAAATGAGAGCTAACTAGTTCTGCAGACCAGTAGCTATTACCACTCGGGCTCAGAGCGGCACACAGCCGCCACAGCTGCCTCTTTGTCATCGGCTGAGCAATGTCTGCTTTGTGGCTGTGCCTTTCAAGGCTCGTTTTCTGCCTTGGTGCGGAGGAATTTGGGCTAACGAGTTGTGTTTCCAGCGTCTTAGCATTTCTGTGGGGAATGGTTTGATTAAGGTCCTGCCATTAGCTCACAGTTCAAGTGTGCAATCTCATTGCCTGCAAGGAGGAATGTGGAAATATTTCTGAAGGATTCTGTTCCCTGATAATTTGGAGGTTTGTTTTTTTTTTTTTTCCCAAAGCTTTGACCTGCTCTTATTCTGTGTAAAATTAGTCCTAACCATCCACACTAAAGGGTCTTTGATTCTCCCTGAGCTCTGTTGGCTCCCATCCCTTCCAGCCCCTGAGCTCCATCTGCAAGGACAAAACTTGCTCCCTGCTTTTAGCCTTACCGTTGCTTTATTTACAGCCACCTCTTCATTTTAGCCTCAGAAATTATGTTGCTGTAACTCAATTATGTTGCTGTAACTCTCCATTTGCTATTTTGCTGTGGAAAAGGCTGTCCTGTTTTGGAGTTGGGTCTGTTTGTTTGTTTGATTGGGTTTGTTCCCCCGCCTCATTTGCTTGCAAAGTCTCTGTTATTTAATCCAAGAAATCAGATTCTCAAGCTTTACCTTTACTTGTGTTAGCAGGTGGAGTATATGATCTCCAGAGGTCCCTTCTAAACTCCATCATTCTGTGATCCTTACTGAGAGAGAATCATAGAATGGTAAGGTTGGAAGGGACCTCAAGGATCATCTAGTTCCAACCCCCTGCCATAGGCAGGGACACCTCCCACTAGTACAGGTCACTCAAGGCCTCGTCCAACCTGGCCTTGAACACCTCCAGGGAGGGAGCAGCCACAGCATCTGTGGGCAACCTGTTCCAGTGCCTCACCATCCTCACTGGAAAGAACTTCCTCCTAACATCCAGTCTAAATCTCCCCTCTGCCTGTCATTGCAAGACCTTGTCAATAGTCCCTTCCCAGCCTTCAAGTGCAGGGATCTTTTCTAGCATCTTGCAGGGATTTAGGTTTCCACAACTTTTATTCCTCAGAGGCTTTAAGTATTTTTTTAACTTGCTGTCTCCTGCAAGCAGGAAAGGCAGTTTAAACAATGGGGGGTTTTTTTGAGAAGTGCTAGATGAGTGTCCTGGTTTTACTGGGACAGAATCCCAGGCTGGCTATGGGCTGGCATTAGCAGTTCTCAGTCAGCCAGGACAGCTGAGTTGACTTGAACTGCCTCCTAAGGTGTATCCCAGACCATGAATGTCACACCCAGTATAAAGGAGGAAGTTTGCTGAGGAGAGTGGAGCCCCCTGCTTGGGATTCTTCTTTGGGCTCCTCCTCATCCTTCCCCTGCTCCTCTTCCTTCCCCTGCTTTTGAGGACTGTCTTTCTGGATATTGTGACTGCCTCACCTTCACTAGGCTGAGTATCGTAACTTTATATATCTTGTACTGACACTGGTAGCAATTTGGCTAATCCATTTAATCTGCTTTCATTTAAACCTGTGGATGTTCTCTCCTTTTCCTGATCACCTTTCTCTGCTGAGGAGTCACAGAGTCACAGAATTAATCAGGTTAGAAAAGACCTTTGAGATCATCAAGTCCAACTTATCACCCAACACCATCTAATCAACTAAACGATGGCACCAAGTGCTTCATCCAGTTTCTTTTTAAACACTTCCAGGGATGGTGCCTCCACCACCTCCCTAGGCAGCCCATTCCAATGCCAATCACTCTTGCTGTGAAGAACTTCATCCTAACATCCAGCCTAAACCTACCCTGGCACATCTTGAGGCTGTGTCCCCTCCTTCTGTCACTAGGAGAAGAGATGGATCCCTACCTGACTACAATCTCCTTTCAGGTAGTTGTAGACAGCCTCTTCTCCAAGCTAAACAACTCCAAACCCTGGGTGACAGAGTGACTGATGGAGTTTAGCCCCAGATACAGGCTAAATGTATTGAGGAAAACATTCCTCAGCTCTTGCTTCACTTGTGTCAAGACCCATCCTAGAAAACCTCTTATATGACCAAGCTATGTATCTTGGGTCTGTGAAGGTCTGCATGTTCTTTCCCAGATACTGCAGCACAGATAGTGATTTTCACAGGATGTTGGGGGTTGGAAGGGACCTTCATAGATCACTGAGTCCAACACCTCTGCCAGAGCAGGACCATAGAATCTAGCTTGGGCTGCACAGGAACGCATCCAGACAGGGCTGGAAAGGCTCCAGGGAAGGAGACTCCACAACCTCTCTGGGCAGCCTGTTCCAGTGCTCTGGGAGCCTTACAGTAAAAAAGTTCTTTCTCGTGTTGAGGTGGAACTTCCTGTGCTGGAGTTTATATCCATTACCCCTTGTCCTACCCCAGGGCACAACTGAGAAGAGTTTGTCCCCTCCCTCCTGAACCCCAGCCCTCAGATATTTATAAACATTGATTAGATCCCCTCTAAGCCTTCTCTTCACCAGATCAAACAGCCCCAGGTGCCTCAGCCTCTCCTCACAGGGCACTGCTCCAGCTCCTTCATCATCTTTGTAGCCTCCCTTCGACTCTCTCCAGCAGATCCCTGTTCCTCCTGAACTGGGGAGCCTAAAACTGAACACAATAGTCCAGGTGAGGTCTCAGCAGGGCAGAGTAGAGGGGTAGGAGAACCTCTCTCGATCTGCTGCCCACAGTCCTTAATGGCCCCCAAGATCCCATTGGACTTTTTGGCCACCAGGGCTGTCCCATGGATAGTTTGTTGGCCACCAGGACTCCCAGGTCCTTCTCCACAGGGCTGCTTTCCAGCAGATCACCTCCCAGCCTGTACTGGTGGTGGAGTTTATTATTTTCTTTGCATATTTGCGAAGGGTATCTTGAAGGGTATCCCTTCTTCTCTACCTCAAGCAGTCAACCAGAAGGATATGTGGAAATGAATATTGTGTATCCCTGTGCTCACCTGCTCTGCATGCTCTCTTCCACACCAGTCTGCTCCAGCTGCATGTAAACAACAGCTTAGCAGCGAGTTATGCTTTCCAGCTGACTACTGCTAGTTATAAACCTCGAGTTATTTTTCATGGCCAAACCTTCTGAAGCTGCTCTTGGTGTCTTACTTGATGATGGGAGGAAGAAAACATGTTAGAAGTTTCCTCACAGGGAGTCAGTTGCTGCTCCTTATGGAGCCCTTATGGCTTTTAGGATAAAAGTCCTGACTCTGCTGCTGACCTGGGCTTGATTAGAGGGGCTACTCTGCATCCTCTGGAGCTCTTCCAGGGAGGAACGTTTGAATGAAGGCACACATATTGCTGAGGTCAGAAATGGAGGAAAACACAGACCACAAACTATTTTTTGGCAAATACAGATCAAAACAGGACTAAGTCATAGTGCTTACACTTCAGTTTCATGGACCTGTCCAGCTAAACCTCAAAGAAACTGATTGCAATCAGCAAGAAGGAATGGAATAGTCTACTAGGGTGAAAACTGCCTCTTGTTTCCCTCATCTTCTGGAGTTTATAGGTGAGCTTCTGCATCTTTTGCCAATGCCTTAAGGACATCTTTGCTCATATCTCATCTCCCACAGAGAGAGTTGACTGGGAGAGTGTATGAGGAAAGTCTTGTTGCTATCTTACATGTCTGCTCTTCCTTGGCCAACCATTTCTGATTGCTTCTAGCCAGTCAGACCTTTGATCTCACCTCCTCATGGCTGTTTTTACTACTGACTGAAGTTGGTATCATATTGGCAGTACAGTAGGAAAATACAGGAGTAGGAGAGCAGTAGTAATAGTAGGAGGAATGGTTGAGGAGGAAGTAAACAGCAATTTCAATACCTTTTCTAGGAGAAACTGGGACTTGATGGTTGTTGTTGATTAAATGATAGCAAGAAAACTCTGCCCACCATAAGAGCTGAGTTTGATGTAAGAATGGTGCCTACAGATATGCACCACTGTCAAACCACTTGGTGTTTAGACTTTATTGTGCCAGGTTGTAATAGAGCAATCATCTTCAGATCAGGTGTTTTGTTTCTTTACTTTCAACACTCAGGTTGCTAGCTCATACTGGTAGGATTAAATGTTGCAGTTAATTTGAAGCTGCTGTCTCTTCTCACTTGAAACTCTGGAGCGTGCAGTCAACTCAGGCAAAGAACTGCTGCATCCCTCCTCATGATTCTCATGATGGCAAAGCCTACTTTACATTTTACCACCCGTATTTGTGGAGATGAAAAACTGTGCCAGACTGTTCTCTTCTTGCTTTGTATTTAGTTTCTCATTTGAACTGTTGGAGTGGGTCCAGAGGAGGCTGTGAAAATAATCAGAGGGCTGGAACACATCTCCTATGGGTACTAGTGGGAGGTGTCCCTGCCTATGGCAGGGGGTTGGAACTAGATGATCCTTGAGGTCCCTTCCAACCCTACCATTCTATGATTCTATGACAGGCTGAGAGTTGGGGCTGTTTAGCCTGGAGAAGAGAAGGTTCTGGGCAGGACTTACAGCAACCTCCCAGGACCTGAATGGGGCTACAGGAAAGCCATGGAGGGACTTCTTTCAAGGGCTTGTAGTGATAGAATGAGGGGGAATGGATTGAAGCCTAAGGAGGGCAGATTTAGACTGGAGATTAGGAAGAAATTCTTGACAGTAGAGGGTGGTGAGACACTGGAACAGGTTGCCCAAGGAGATTGTGGATGCTCCCTCTATGGAGGTGTTCAAGGATGGATTGGATGAAGCCTTGAGCAACCCTGGTCTAGTGGAAAGTGTCTCTGCCCATAGCAGAGTGCTAGGAACTAAGTAATCTTTAAGGTCTCTTCCAACCCAAGGCATTCTGTGATTCTATGAAATACTACTGAGACAGACATGCTCTGAAAAGGAAGCACCTGGGGTTTCTCTTTGATAATAGGCTGCTGCAGAAAAAGTGAGCTCCACATCTAACATCGATGTCAACAGTGCTCTACATGGGACAAAATGAGACCTCAGTGTTACCATGTGGCACTGGTGTTTTCAGATTAAGACAGGGGGATTAGGGAATTTTACTCAGCAATTGGAGATGCTTTGTTAAGAATGGAGGAGATTTGAGCTGCTTTGTTCTCAAACCACATGTTAGTGAAAAAGCAAACAGGCATTTAATCCTGACAGACAGCAGAACTTGACATCAGTTTGTCCCTGGAGATGTGACCAGGAGTTCCCCACGACTGGCTAAAAAAGTCATTCCTTCTTTTTTAGGAGCCACATACCAATTCTCCAGCACCCACCACGCCAAAGGGCTGTGGGTCTCTGTGGGGGACCTTACGCTCCCCGAGAAGGGTTAACATTTGAAAACACACACACAAGGTGCCAAAATGGTTACTGAATAGGGCTAAAATATGCTCTAAGTTAAGGTCATGCCTTTAGTCTTAAACAGGACCATGCCAAGGAGCTGATAATTTTCCTGTTTGGGACTTTGGCTGGTTTCCTGTAACAATAAAAACTATAGCAGTCGACATATAGACAGCTGAGTATATACATGCTTGTACACTGCCCTCTGACACAAACATTAATGTCTCATGTAGATCTTTGAGGTTCTTCTAAACATCTAGCTACGTTTTAAGGTCGTGTCCTCAGAGGTCATTGATGTAAGTGTATTTGTAGAAAGAAACAAACAGCTCATTGAATTTGGTTTCCCGTTTTAACATACATCAGTTAAATTAAATATGCAATGTTATAATGTCTGGCAACAAACCCATTTTCTGATGTATAAAATTTGACTTTTCCCCTCTGTGTTTATGTCATAGCTAATATACAAAGATAAAGTGCATATACTACGCTCTGCATATTTACTGAACTTTGGCAAGTCACTAAGAGCCAGTACTCAAATCAAATTAGAACCACCCAATTTATAAAACACCCTTCTAAACTAATTTTATTATATGAAAAGGGAATTCTAGGCTGCTACAAAGCCAATCAATAACTCATGCTTCCCTCTGCAGAGCAAATATCAGCTAGCCCTTTCTGATTTTCTGCCACCATTGCAAACCTGTTGTGAAAAAGCTGCCCTGCTGCATTACTTAAATCAATGCTGTGAATCCACCCAAAGAAGAATAATCTTGGTGCATGCTTATTTTCTCTGCAGGAGCTGAGTAGGGGAGGTGGAAGGTTGTGTGTGTGTGTGTTAATTTTGTAAAGGGATCTACTCCTGGCAATTCAACTGGTCCTTCAATTTGTTTGCATTCTGTTTGTAGCAGGAATCAACATTATTTGTTATGTGGTTCTTCAGTTGCCTACTAAGCTACACACCCTGGTTTTGGTAAAAGGATTACATATATTGAGAAAGCAGGGTTGGCTTTTCTTGAAGTGTTTATATCCTGAAAAGATCTCCTATCTTCCTTTCAAAATTGCTTCTCTTTGGGAATAGTCCATAACCTGTGCAGGGCTGATTAATTTTTTTTTTTCTTTTTCTCTTGTTTTTTCCTTTTCTTTTCTTTTCTCCTTTTTCCCCCCTTTTCTTTTTTTTCTTTTTCCTTTTTCCTTTTTCTTTTTCCCTTTTTCTTTTTCCCTTTTTCTTTTCCCCTTTTTCTTTTCCCCTTTTTCTTTTCCCCTTTTTCTTTTCCCCTTTTTCTTTTCCCCTTTTTCTTTCCCCCCCTTTTTCTTTTCCCCTTTTTCTTTTCCCCTTTTTCTTTTCCCCTTTTTCTTTTCCCCTTTTTCTTTTCCCCTTTTTCTTTTCCCCTTTTTCTTTCCCCCTTTTTCTTTTTTCTCCTCTTCCATGTTTCCAGAAAGCAGTAAGGAAAAACAAATAGGGAGAAAAATAAAAAAAACCTTTTAAATTGTCATGTGGAAAATCAGATTGGTAATATATAAATTCAAGAGTCTTACTGCTATCACTATTTATTCCTTTTAGGCAGCATGGGAAACCTGGCAGAGCTGTAGTAGGCTCTGAGTAAGAGAATAGCAATTTACTAATTCCCTTTTAAAGACTAACAGAGAGTTCCCAAACACAGCTTTGGCACACTGCTTAATTCGGTTGCTCCATGCTTCTATGAAGGTTTATTGACTATATAAGGATCAAATAAGGGGTAAGCTGAAATCAGAAACACAGTATTCATTCATTTAACTCTGCTATAGGAGAGCAAATTCAGGGTGACTCAAGGGACACAATGTCTTGTAAAACATATGTACTTAATATAAGGGTCATAAAACTTATTAAATTAAAAGCTAGGGTAAAAATAGGAAGAAAATTTATGCTGCTGTCTAAAATAGCAATAATTTCCCTTTGGCCTTTCCCTTTCCAACTAATATGGGTTCAAGTGTGTGTTTTTTTTTAAATAGTCAACTGGTAAAATCTTCATTCTTCACAAGTGAATGCAAGTCACCAGGTGAATTGTTTGCCTAATAATTTAGCACAGTAAATAGAGAAGGAGGGGTGCTGCCACCTGGGAGGATATATTGCATCTGTGACCACCCATGAAAACCTGTAGGCATCCATTTACTATTTGGGAAGGAACAGTGGGTCACTCTTGGCCAACAGAGCACACTGCAAAACCTTTTTTGGCCATGAACTGATGCTGACCAAAGCAAAAATTCCTTTTCATCGCTCCACAAAGATGCTCCGTTCCCGGTGGGATGTCAGCCAGGATCCTCTTTCCCTGGCAATTCAGTCGTGGGGGGGTGGTGTAAGAACACACTCTCCTGTGAATAATGAAGGATTACTTGAACAAGTGCTGCAGGGGCTGCAAGACACCAAGCATCCCCTCCTGTCCTTGACAGATGTATCAGCAAACCCGACGTGCTCAGATGAAGTCAATGTAATTATCCTACAGTCCTGCAGAATGACAGCAGAATTTAGCTCCTTCGATCAAGGCAACCATTTTCTATTAGAGATGTTGGGGGTGGTGGTGGTGGTGGTGTGTGTGTGGTGGAAATGAAGCCCTGTGATCTAAATCCTCCTCTCTAACCTCAAAGGAATCAAAGTGATGCTGGGCCATCCTTGGACTCTTGATACTATCCAGACCATTCTTAGCTGAGAGCCCCTTCCATGTTTGCTCGATGGCATAAGTTGTTAGGGGAGGATGTGAAAAGCTCATCTGTGCTGGAATTTGATGTGTTTATTTCAGTCCCTTCTGGTCTCTGAATTCACATCACCATGGTTTTGCTGTTGTTTTCTGAATTAAAAAGAAATAAATCCCAGAAGGCTAAAATGATGCACTTTTAAGCTACCACTTATCCTCTGTTGGCCAAGGTGAGCTTGTGCCTCACTCATGCCCATCTTGTGTGTTCCCCTCTTGCCTTGCTGTTGCAGCAGGCACTTGTCAGGATGGAGGATGCCCTTTTTGAGGTGTTTTTGCACCACAAGGTAACAGATCAAGCCTTGCAGCCTTGATTCCCTACTCCAGCACGCTATGAATGTCCCCCCTTTTTTTCTTTTTCTTTTTTTTTCTTTTTTTTTGCATGCCGTTTAAAGAGTTCTGCACCCAAACCTGTCACCTGTGACCTCATTAAGTTGCATTTAATCACAGGGGGGCTGCCCATCAGGCCTAACCCCGTCATTTCCTGAGGAATTTTCCCCTGATTTTCTTAATAGCTCTCAAGCACCAAGCAAAAGACCTCCGGGTGCTGTTCCTCATGTATGTTGGGTTACTGGCACTTAGACTGCTTTTTAAATAAACAGTGTTTTGCAGGCACGCTTGTTTTGAAAAATAAACTTCTGGGCAGAAGGAGCTCGTTCACATCAGAGCCAGATTGGTAGCAATTTGGATTTCTCCAGCAGATGGGAAGAGGTTAGGGTTTTTTTTTTTTTTTTTTTTTTTTTTGGGAGAGTGGTGGAAAAAAGTCACCCTTCCCCAAATAATAAATAGGATTTCACACCCTCCCATGGAGAAGAAAAGGCTGAAGCTAAAGTCCTGGCTTTTCCTGGGGGTGCTTTGGGAAGGAAGTCAGTGTACCACGTCTTTAATGTGGTCCTGAGACACCTCAAAGGGTGCTCCCTCTCACCTGAGGTAGAGGAAAGCCTGAGCAAAGCTGCGAAGCAGCATTTGCAAAATGATTGTCTGAGAAGTATGAAATGAAAATACTTAATGCTCACAGGTTCACTTAATGGACAGGCTGGAGAGGTGGGCCCAGGCCAACCTCATCAAATTCAACAAGGCCAAGTGTAAGGTCCTGCACCTGGGTAGGCACAATCCCAAGCACAAATACAGGCTGGGTGTTGAATGGCTGAGAGCAGCCCTGAGGAAAAGGCCCTGGGGGTCTGGGTTGATGAAAAGCTCAACATGAGCCTGCAGTGTGCACATGCAGCCCAGAAACAGCAACCGAGTCCTGGGCTGCAGCAAGAGCAGTGTGAGCAGCAGGGCAAGGGAGGGGATTCTCCCCCTTTACTCTGCTCTCATCAGACCCTATCTGGAGTCCCCAGCACAGGAAGGACATGGAGGTGTTAGAGCGGATCCAGAGGAGGGCCACAAAGATGATCAGAGGGCTGCAGCAGCTCTGCTATGAGGACAGGCTGAGAGAGTTGGGGCTCTGCAGCCTGGAGAAGAGAAGGCTGCCAGGAGACCTTAGAGTAGCCTTCCAGTATCTGAAGGGCGCCTACAGGAAGGCTGGGGAGGGATTATTTATAAGGTCTTGCAGTGACAGGACGGGGCAATGGGTTTGAACTGGCAGAGGGAAGATTTAGACTGGATGCTAGGAGGAAGTTCTTTACAGTGAGGGTGGTGAGGCACTGGCACAGGTTGCCCAGGGAGGCTGTGGATGTTCCCTCCTTGGAGGTGTTCAAGGCCAGGTTGGACGATGCCTAGAGTGACTAGTGGGAGGTGTTCCTGCCCATGGCAGGGGGTTGGAACTAGATGATCCTTGAGGTCTCCTTCCAACCTTACCATTCTATGATTCTATGATTCTCACCGTGATCAAGTATGTAAGAATATATGCAGGTGAGTTTGTCCCTCAGTGATCTGCTGCCACTTTGGGGAAATAAAAGTGCAGTAGGGGGAGGAGTCTACTATTTTTAGGACCATCACTGTGTCCTAGAGTTGTATCCTTGGTTTTCCATTTGATCTTCCACAACAGACACACTAAGCTTGGTAGCACAGTGGACAGACAGTGAAATGAATGCAGATATTGAACAGAGGGAAACATTTCCCTGCTTGGTGTCTTGCACGTTGTGTTGCTTTCCTCTGAGAGAGCTCAGCTTGGTCTCCAGTCTCCAAACAGCACCTTGCCCTGACATTTGTAGGAGGATGGATTTTAGAGCTGACCTTTCAGTCCTGCTGATAGGATCACCATGTTTGGTGCTGCTTCTTTTTCATTTCTCTATCACAGAATCACAGGAGTAAGCAGGTTGGACAAGACCTTTGAAATCATGGAGTCCAACCTATCATCTAATACCTTCTAATTAACTAAACCATGACACTAAGTGTCTCATCCAGTCTCCTTTTAAACATCTCCAGGGACAGCGACTCCACCACCTCCCTGGGCAGCCCATTCCAAAGCCAATCACTTTTTTCTGTGAAGAACTTCTTCCTAACCTCCAGCCTAAACCTGCCCTGGCACAGCTTGAGGCTGTGTCCTCTTTTCTGTCACTGGGTGCCTGGGAGAAAAGACCAACCTCCACCTGGCTACAACCTCCCTTCAGGTAGCTGTAGAGAGCACTAAGGTCTCCCTTGAGCTGAGGCCACTGTCATGGAGAATGGGAGCTCCCCCACCCCCTTTTCTGCCCCATAACTGCAGCCATAGAATCAAGCAGGTTGGAAGAGACCTCCAAGCTCATCCAGTCCAACCTATCACCCAGCCTTATCCAATCAACTAGACCATGGCACTAACTGCCCATCCAGTCTTTTCTTGAACATCTGGAGGTGTTCAAGGCCAGGTTGGACGAGGCCTTGAGTAACCTGTGCTAGTGGGAGGTGTCCCTGCCTATGACAGGGGGTAGGAACTGGATGATCCTTGAGGTCTCCTTCCAACCTTACTATTCTATGATTCTATGATTCTATGATCTCCAGGGACAGCAACTCCACTCCCTCCCTGGGCAGCCCATTCCAATGCCAATCACTCTCTCTGTGAAGAACTTCCTCCTAATATCAAGCCTATACCTGTCCTGGCACAACTGGAGACTGCATCCCCTCGTTCAGCTGATTGCCTGGAAGAAAAGACCAACCCCACCTGGCTACAACCTCCTTTCATGTAGTTGTAGACAGCAGTGAAGTCACTCCTGAGCCTCTTCTTCTCCGGGCTGCACACCCCCATCTCCCTCAGCCTCTCCTCATAGGGCTTGTCCTCTCTTAAACTATGGAGACAATTTATTAGCTGGATGTTATGAAGCAACATCCAGTTGTTTTATTCTTTTTGGTTGTCCTCAGTAGCTGATGTTGCCCAAAATCACAGCTGAAGCCAACGACATCCAGTTGTTTCATTCTTTTTTGGTGGCTCTCAATAGCTGCTGTTGTCTAAAATCGCTACTGAAGTCACCAGCATCCTGTTGTTTCATTCTTTTTGGTCCTCCTCGATGGCTGATGTTGCTTAAAATTGCTACTGAAGCCAATGACATCCAATTGTTTCATTCTGTTTGCTTGTTCTCAGTAGGTGGTGTTGTCTAAAGTCACTGCTGGAGTCAGGCCTGCCCCCGCGGTATCTCAGGAGGAGGTTTGTAACGGTGATGCTGGTGAAGCCAGATGGGTGGTGCAGGGGAGTTTTAATGGACTCAGAGGCAGCATGTCCAAACAAGGTGTTCAAACTTCTGAAAAGGGTGCTCCTTTGAAAGCCCTGAGGCTGGGCTACGACAGGAATCGTTTTGTCCGTGGGAAGGGTCGCCAATTAATCAGCAATTTTATTTTTAAGTGGGTAAGTAAATAAATAAATAAACAAACTGCACCGGCAGCCCTGCTGCAATGTGAGCACATTGTTCATAGTGCAATTATAGATGAAATATTAGAGAAGTGGACTAATTACACACAATGCACTCGAGCCCAATTAAAACAGCATCTGCAGTGAGTGTAGGGGTATTCTCTTTCGCTAATAAGAAATACTTTCTTAACAACAGAAAATAAAATAGCTAAATTGGATATGCAGTGGAGATTATAAATATCCTATTAGCATATAAAATGAGGATTAACCTTATTTAATCACTGCTTGCTTGATCATCAAAAGTCATGTTTCACCTCTACAATGTAGCTGTATCCTCTTTAAAAAGAAAAAAAAAAGGCAGCGTATTAATAAATTAAGCTAATTAGGTGCTTTTTCTCATGTGCTTAACAGAGCTGGGGGAGCAAACTGGCTGCCCCTAACCACTTGGCTCTTCCTCATGTGAATTAAGTTATTTCCAACAAGATCTATTGGTGAAAATGTAGGCCTTATAGTATAGACTTATGTATGGGGTTTTGGACTGTACAGCTTTGTGCTGGTTTGAGGCTAATTGGAATATTTTAATGGAGAAAATTATATTATAGGCTGTGGAAAGGAAACAATGGTGATGTCTACTTCACTCATAGGCTTGCTGAGATGTATAAGAAAAGAATACAAAACAAAGATAAGACACTTGGGCACAGAGTCTTGGACTTTATAGCTTCTTGCTTTTCTCCTTTCTGCCGAGTAACCTAACTAACCGCTTTCCTTCTAACCCCCCTGGTCCATCCTCCAAGCTCACCTTGCGCCTAAGGCAAACCTTGGGGTAAGGTATAGGGGTGGGGAGAAGGTGGAAGGATGGTTGGGAGCCCCTCCTGGGGTCTCTGATTTCTGGGAGGGGTGTTGTGTTTCTGTATTACCTTTACCTTGTATATTTCTGTAACTATTCCTGTATATAGTGTATATCTCTGCTTGTACATTGTGCTGAGCTGTAAATAGAGCTTCATCTCTTAACTTCCAGCTGGCTGAGTCTAGTCTGGGTGATTTTACAAAGTGTGTGTGGGGGGGTGGATAACTCCCAAATCATCACAGGCTTGCTGGAAGCAATCATGTCAAAGGGGACTTTGAGTTGCGAACCTGGTGGGGAGGAGAAAAGAGACTAGGAAGGACTTAAATTATGAATTGTGTCCCCTGCACAGTAAAGTTCTGCCTAAATACTCCACGAGGGCCCATTCTAGTTTCAGCTGAGTGAGTCAGGGGGGGTCAGTTTACCATGGCTCTGTCAGCAGTGGTGTCCCTGAAAGCCAGCTGGTGCTCAGAGGATGCCGCGCTCCCGGCACGGCGGGGAGAGGTGCTACCTGCCAGCTGGCGACCTGGCTCTGCAGAAAGCCAGCCAAGGGGGCCAGCGTGGCCAGCGGAGCGCTCTGACCTCCAACCTTCCCCATAAATATTCAGCTGGTCCAGAACTCACAATAGACAAGCAGCTCTAATCAAGAAGAAGGCTTCAAATCAGTTATTTAGGAATATCTTTTGGCCATGTCCTGTCAGAAATGAGCTCTGTGGCCTGCTGGAGCACTTTTGGCAGGTTTCAGAGCTGGTCTTATTTAGAGAGCTGTTTTTCCTCTGGCACCATTATGCTGGGCTTCTGTGTTGCAGCAAATAGAGGCAAAGAAGGAGTAGGTCAGGAGCAATGCTATGAAATACCCCCACAGAACTAACCCCACACAACAATCAGGTCTCCTTCCTGATTGTGTCCTGCGTCCATCAACATCCCTGTGGATTTTCCCAGTATGAGAACCAGTGGAGGACAGTTTGCAGGAACTGGATTTTAAATGTACCTGTTGAAGTAGGGCAATAAAGCTGATGAAGGTTCTAAAGAGTAGGTCCTGTAAGGAGTGGCTGAGGAAACTGGGAGTTGTTTAGCCTGGAGAAAGGGAGATTGAGGGGGCACCTTGCTCTCTGCAGCTCCCTGAAAGGAGGTTGCTGCCAGATGCGTGTTGGTCTCTTCTCCCTAGTAACAAGTGATAGGACAAGAGGAAATGGCCTCATGTTCCACCAGGGAGGTTTAGATTGGATATTAGGAGATGCTTCTTCCCTGAAAAGGTTCTCAAACACTGAAACAGCCTCCCCAAGGAGGTGGTTGAATCTCCATCCCTGGAGGTGCTTAAAAGACACAGAAATGTGGTAATGAGGGACATGGTTTAGCATCAGCTTGGTAGAGTTAATGTTTGGACCTCATGATCTTTAGATCTTTTCCAAACAAAATGATCCTATATTCCCAGAGAAAAAGGCTTGAGCAATACCATCCTCACTCACCTGGAACTCCACGAGGCCTTGGAGCACTGAGGGGATGTGTCTAATGGCTAGGAATTGTAATATGTGCTCTTGGCTCCTTCCCTTAAGGTAAATATTGCCCTTCACAACTTTCCTCAGCATTACCCCAGCCCAGCGACTGCTTCAGCATTGCTTTGACTGAGCGTGTTCAGGTTTGGTCAAAGCGTGGACCTTGCAATCAAAACAACCCAAAACCAAACCAAAATGAGCTCAAGCCAAGTCTCTCGAAAATACTTGATACTGCAATGCTTAAAATGAATAAAGTGGTTTTTTCTTAGGCATGGTGTCGGGGAGGGGTAATTAGGTACTGCGAGGCGATATTATAANTATCCTTTTTTGGGCAGATCACGGGCCCTGCACAAGGCAATCATGTGCCCCCTAGCAACCACAGGTGATGGACAGGCCCCGGACCCCAGACTTAGTGGCGCCAGGTCCTTTGTCCCTTTTCCCGCGGTTGCTCTCTCCCCAAAACAGCAGAAAAACATGTCTGCACAAGCCAGGACATGTACAGGCCCAAGAGGCCTGTTTAGGCCTACCACGACACATGGCAGCTGTGCAACTGGGAATGGAGGCATAGGAAGCCCCACGTTTGCACCTCCTCTTTCTGAATTGTCCCCACCAACCCACACTGAAACATCAGCTGGCCTCTGTCCTGAGAAGTGTGAATTTCCTCTTTGCTTCCACAAAAGCTAGTCAAGTGCACCGAGGGACTGTGCTTTTTATTTATCGTATTCAAGGAGCCACAATTGGATGTTTCGCAACAAACTGGGCTCAGCCTGTGATTTACAGTAATGGGGAAGAGCACTCTGCTGGCATGGCCCTGGTGTTGCCAAGTCTTGTGATGGTTGCAATGATTTTTCCTTACTGCCACAGTGCCTGGAGCAAAGTGTTCATAAGCCTTTCAGCTTCTTTTTTTTTTTTTGTTGTTGTTTTTGGTCGTTGTTGTTGTTGGTGGTGGTGTTAGTGGCAGTGGAGGGCTTTGTTTTCTTGTATTAAGAGCAGCTTTCCATCCCTTAGGGCAGAACAAAAGAGCTTGAAAGCATGTTTTCAGTGTCCCCACAAAGACTCAAAAGGCAGTAGGATTTTTCTTAAATGTTTTTCTTTTTGCAATTTATTTTTTATTTTTAAAGGAACCCCCAATTTGTTTTCCTGCGATTGGTTTAAGTCAGTCTGGAATGAGTTCATTTCTTTCCTCGCCTGATTCCTGGATGTGGGAGATGGGCAGTAGCACCAGAAGCAGCAGCAGCAGCAGCAGCAGCTACCTCTTTGTGGCTCTTGCTGAGCTCTGCAGGGCAGGAGGTGGAGGACAGCTACTGAGTTAGGTCTGTAGAGGGATTTTGGGCTGATCCAGTAGACATATACCTTTTGCTGTTGTTATTCTTCTCTTTAAATTTAAACTTAATACTTATGGATTTAGGATTTAGTCTCATTTTTATCTCTTACATGGTAGAGCAGAGTTAAAGGAACTGAAGTGTGAACATAGCTCAGAATGCTAAAATCAAGCTTTTGGTGGTCCTATTTCAGCTCTCTTCAAAACTCTCACATCCAGTGACTCCTGGTAGCAGCACAGGCCACCTTCTCATTTCTGGCCTGCCACTTTGCTTTTGGTCCTAGAAATCACATTCAACTAAACCCTTCAGAAAAACACAGGAGGCAAATTAAAAGTGACTGGGAATAAAATAGACTTAGCTATGTGGTGGGATTTGAGGTGTTGTACTGTCAGGGAGGGCTGCGGGTGAAGTGACTGAGTCCAGAAACTTATGGGGAATGGAAGGGTCTGTGAGTGATCCTAACATCAAAACCATGAAATAAAGTCAGCTGTCCACAGCAGAAATGCAAGTTCGGGGACTCTGCTGCAAAGAAACGACAGGAAACACAAAAAGACAATGCAAAACATCTTTCTGGCTTTCCTGGCTTTTCATACTGTGTGAAATGTCTCTTTAGGCTCTGGCTTTAAATAGTTTATGCTTTATTTCGCTGCCGCTATAGCCTTAAATCACAGTAATATCCCTGAGCATAGAAAAGATAACTTGGGGGACTCCAGTTTCACTGGCAGGAGAGTTAAACACTACTTTCAGTGTAGCTGCAGCGAAAATCCTTTGTGGGTTTTTTTTTCCCCCCCCATCCTGAGTATTGATGCATTAGGCAAACTCAACCTCAATAGCAGCTTATTTTGCCTCGTCAAGTGGCCCAAAGAGTTAAACCAAAACAAAGCCGGCAGTTGACTTTTATCCACTTATATCCAATTAAGAGGAACTCTCAACTCCTCATGAGTTGTTATTCCCTGCAATGAGAGAAAGTTTGGAAAATAAGGAGAAAAAAAAAAAAAAAAGTCCCCAAGTGCCACAAAAATGTTAGGTTTGAGTCCAACCTCCCAAGCCTCAGCTTCTCTTCAAAGAGATTATTCATCTTGCTTCCCACTTAGCCATCAAAAATGAAGCAGTCAGATTTTCAGAAGCTCCCAACAGCTCCCTTGGAGATCCTTTCTCCTGCATGTTCAGATTCTGGAGCAAGAGTTTCTGCTGCTTCTTTTGTGCTGCGTGAGGATGTGTGGGGGGTGAAATGGACTGGTTCATTAGAATGCCTAAATCATGTTTGAGCTTATATGCAAGCCTGGCTCTGGCCACCGTGGTTGATAGTCACTTCTGGTGATTCTCTGTCCAGTTCTTTGGGGGAGGTTTACACAGCAATTCAGCTTTGCCTTGGAGTTGCTGCGAGGCGGGCAAAGGGTCCCATTGCAACACAGAGTTGTTTTTATGGCGGAAAAGCAGGAGCCAGATAGTTCAGCGGTGGAGCGGGGAGGAATAGATCTTTCCTGAGAAGATCAAAGGAGTGGAGAGGAGGGGACTGACTTTCGGCAAGAGGAGAACAGGGCTCATCTCGCTGCCTCCTTGCTGTAATTCATGGCTTGTTTTCGAGCCCTATCATATGATTTCTTCCATGACAGGGCGGGGGAGGACTTGGTTAAATCGTAAATGAGTATTACTTCGAGCGCTCCCAGGAAATATATCCTTTCCCCATAGAGCCCATACATTATTTCCGTGTAGTTACAGGGCCTTGCATTTCCTGGAACTATCATCCAGACCTTAATTCTCCTCACATGACATCCCTTTAAAATTGTGAAGCTCTCTTAATCAACCTTTGTATCAGCGGCAAATTTGCAGTATGACCTAATTTGAAGGATGTCTCAAAGTGCTGACTCAAAGGGTTGTTGAATAAAGGCCAGTCACCGCCGCTGTGACACTAATGCGATGCAAAACAAAATCGAGTTGCATCAGCTGAACGTTAGTTTGCAAAAAAATAGTAGTGATTGAAGGCAGTCGTTGGTCATCTTTTATTTATGCCGAGGAGATTTATCCTTTTTGGGGGTCTGAAACGCCTCTCAACCCAACTTCTGGAGGAGAGGCACGAAAAGACTCTTTAACGGCTGAAAAATCCCGGTCGGATATATACATCTAAGCTGCATCATTTGCACTTCATAACCTCCTCTCTTTTACAGAGCGGGAGGCAGGCACATTATTTTAGAACTTTTATTAAAATATTTATACAGCAACAGATGAAAATTCTCATCTTAATATGTCACTTTGCATTTTTCAGTTCCCTTCCAAGTTTCTATCTCTCTTTTTTTTTTTTCCCCCCCTCCCTTTCGCTAATTGAAGCGCAGCCGATACTCCTTCATTCTCTGGATAAGTAACCATCTTAAAACCACCAGCAATTACTTTGGGACTCAAAGAAATAAAAAAGAAAGAAGAGGTTTGGGCCAGAAAGTTTATGGGATGGGGGGGTGGGTGGGTGGGTAAAAGCGCTCAAACAGGAAAATAAAACAAACCGTCCCACCATAGTTTTATTTGACTTGTGACAAGAGTATAAATTATGGATTTTTTTTTTT
>WBNM01045315.1:20945-31474 GCA_013399055.1 Ramphastos sulfuratus | reverse complement strand
CTTCTCTTCTCTTCTCTTCTCTTCTCTTCTCTTCTCTTCTCTTCTCTTCTCTTCTCTTCTCTTCTCTTCTCTTCTCTTCTCTTCTCTTCTCTTCCCTTCTCTTCCCTTCTCTTCCCTTCTCTTCCCTTCTCTTCTCTTCTCTTCCCTTCTCTTCCCTTCTCTTCCCTTCTTTTTTTCCTGGTTTTTAGTTTTATTTTATTCTTGAGGTGTGTATCACTGTGGTAGTATTCTGCAAGATTTGAGGTTCATTTGTGTCTTTTCATATTGGAAAGACATCTGTACTGATTATTCCATGAAATGCTGATTTTACTTCTTTTTTTGTTTGTTTGTTTCAAGGAAAAGGCAACTAGATGATCCCTGAGGTCCCTTCCAACCCTACCATTCTATGATTCAATGCCACTTCTAAGCAAGGAGAACAAGAAAAAAAAAGAGATTAAAAAAAGGTAAGAACAGCAATAAATGCTTGATTCCCTGCAAATTATTTGCAGACCTATTTTACTCCATCATTCTTCAACTACAGTACTGTTGGTTTTTTTTCTTTATATATTTATTTCATCTTACTAAAGAGATTACACTTGCTAAACTCCCCCATTTTGGGTTGATAGTGCTTTATGTGGTGGATTCCTCAGCAGGAGTATGTAAGTGCTGCCATTTGGTGAATATTTTGTGGCCTTCAGCCCTCCTAGGATGGTATAGGTAGGAATGCTTTAAACCTTATAATAGTTGCCTACTAGGAGAGGATGACAAAGTAATGGCTAATGATCTGGAAGCAAGATGGGATTCAAAGACAAATACTCAACATAATCAATATATATATCTAAAGAAAAAGAGTGTGGGTTTTTTTTTTTCTTTTCCTAAAAAAAAAAAGAGGGAAAAAAAAAAAAGCAATGAAAATTTATGACCTTAACATTCCTTCAGGGTCAAGCAATTTATCAAATTCTCTCACTTTCTGGTTTCAATTACACAGCTATTGTGGAAGGAACTTATTTTAGCAGGTTCATTTGCCTCAGTAGGGAATACAGGACTTTGGCCTAATGCTTCACCTTTAGTGCAGGCCATTTGAGCCTTAGAACAAATACCAATCATCACTCTTTTGGGGGGGGGGGGGAAGAGGAGGGGGAAAAAAAAAAAGAAAAAGAAGAAAAGAAGAAATCTGCATCGGCATGGCCCTGTTGGAATGGGGTTTCTGTCAAGGTAAACGGTTGTCGGCAATGACTGTGGTAGAGTGGCGATAAATCCCATTTTATTGCTGAAAAATTCCAGCTTCTCTCCATGCCTGACAGCTCCCCACATTCTCGTACCCATTTGGGCAATTTCTGCACTATGTCCATCTGGTTCTTATTACCTCTCAACCTGCCAGTGTCTGATCCAGAAAAAGTGCAGGTCAAAAACAGGGGAAAGAAACCAAAGTGATGGACAAAACAGAAAAAGAGAGATTGAGGGACTGAGCTGTGCACCCTCTTCCTCCCTCCCTAGCCAAAAAGACCCCAAAAGGTTATTAAAGGGAATAAAGAAATTTAAGGGAGCTTAATTATGAAACTGTCAGCAATGTCCTTACAGTAGGAAATTAAATAGATAATAACACCTTCCAAGCTTTGACAATGCCACCGAAGACTTGATATTTGTACTGGACACTAATGGCACCTGACTAAATAAAACCTTTCTGAAGAAATGGGAAAAGTCAAGGCTCCAAACCCTCAGTTGTCACAGTCTTGGTGTGCCTGTTGAGCCTTCAGCCTTTTCCACCACCTTTGGCATTCAGGAGGGTATGGCTTACCTCGAAATTATCATAGAATAGAATCGATAGAATCATATAATGATAGAATGGTTTGGGTTGGAAGGAAGGGATCAATTGACACCACTGGCAGGGACACCTTCTACTAGATCTACTAGATCTACTAGACCACTTTGGGGGCAGCTAACTTTTGTAGAAAAGCAGACCAAATAAAATTTCAAATTGTAATTTGAAAAAAAAAAAAAAACAACAAAGAAATAAAAGGTAGAGTAGCTTTGTGTGATAGAAATTAAACAGAAAGGAAAATCTGCATTTTCATGCAAGGCTTTTGCACACTGCTGAATGCAGGCCTACTTTAGGAAGGTTAGTTTTTTCTCAGCCCTTTCCCATAACAAACAGTCAGAAAGTTTGGTCAGTTTTCAAATGTAAAAACCAAACAGATCAGCCCAGGATAAGTGGACTCTTAGTGAGCCACAAAAAGTAAAACCCAGCAAACAAACAAACACAAACCATCACAAGAATGCTTTTGTTCTTCTCCCAGTTAAAAACAGTACTGCATGGACCTGCTAGTGATATTGGGAGACAAGCCTCAGTCCACCAACAAAACATCCTCCTTCAAGGGAGGCTGATGAGTTTAGTTTAAATTTCTATATTTATTATACCTGAAACACCTCAAATTTCACCCAAAGCACTGCCTGCTGTATCTTTTCCCCCAGCAGAAGATCACTGTATTGGATCTGTAGCCTCGTGTTGGCTTGGCACAGACAGCCTCTTTGTTTCCTGAAGATGCAAGGGAAATGAAACTCGACATTTTGGAGCTGTCTCTTATCCTAAAGATGACTGAATTCCTAACAGCAGGAAATTTGGAGCATGCCCTACACTCTGCTCTGGCGGTCATCGGTGAGCCGGGCTCTAGAGGATCCCATGTTGGGTGTCTCATACACGGTAGGACATGCCAACAGGTGTGTTGATCTGATTTAGCACCAAGAGATCAGAAATTGTGATTGTGGTGTTGTTAGGAATTACACCTCCATGGTTTGTAGGAACCTGTTGATTCGCTGAAGCTTGAGCTGGGGCTTCAGCAATGAATCAGCAGTTTCCAGTGGAGCTGCAGGAACTTGTTGACATTGAACAAGCAGACAGGATAGAAGATGAGTAGGATATAAAAGGTGGGGAGAGTTTAGGTTCTTGCTCTGTGGGTTGTAGTGAGATGGGGATCTGTTCCTTCTCTCTAGTATCAGGCAATAGGATGAGGAAACGACCTGAAAATGTGCCAGGGGATGTTTAGGTTGGACATTAGAAAAATAATTTCATTACAAAAAGAATGGTCAGACATTGGGACAGGCTGCCCAGGGAGGTGGTGGAATCACCATCCTTAAAGTGTTTGAGAAACATGGGGACATGACATGTCAGGACATGGTTTAATGGCTATGCTGCTGTTGCATTGATGGTTGGACTCAATGATCTTAAGAGGTCTTTTCCAGCCAAACCTGTTCTGTGATTTTATGACGTAAAAACAAGACACCCATCTGTCCTTGCAATTTCTCCCTCCACTGTGGCAAGTCCATTTAAAAGGATTAGGAGGGGGCTGTTAGGTTTAGGGGAAAATTCTTCCTGCCTGCTACCTTTTGGTGTCAGTAATGGCACTGCGAAATCTGACTGCCTACAGTTAGTATTTGTTTGTGTTTGTCACGCATGATGGAATTTGGGGTCTTGTAGCATTTTCCACATGCCTTTTTCTTTATTCCTTGGTGGGGGACACACACTATGCAGAATTATACACTAAGCTACGCAGCATTATCTGTGCAGAATTCTCTACAAAGCCAAAAAGAGCGTGGCTGAAGATACCTACCCAGGAAAGCCTTTGCTGGATGAACAGCTCTGACCCACCCCAGTCGATTTGCTTGTGAAGCCACTGAAAACAAAAGCCACTGACGACAGGGGAAGCCCCAACTTGGACAAGCAAAATATGTCAGCATGAAAATGGTTAATGGTGAGTATTATAGCTTCAAAAGAGCCCATTGGCTACCCCTAAAGGATGCCCTGCAATTGTTAAACTCATCAGATGCAACTACCCCTCCTCAACTAGCCCTTACATTTGTCTGGCTAACAGTAAAGAAAAAAAAAAAAAAAAAGAGGAATACTATAATAAATCGGGAACATATGTTGCCAGACAAGAATAAGTGATATAAATAAAGAGTCAAGAGACATAGCCCCTTAAGAACAATGTGTAAAGATTTAAACTTTCAATGTATTAGTTTAGCTAGGAACATTTTAGGTGTAACTTGAAAGCAGTGTGCTGTTTGTTTATATCATTCCTCCTTTTCTTTTTTTTTTCCTGTTGTTTTGATTTTTTTTTTTCTTCTCTTCAGATTGCATTTTAAATCAAAATGTGCTCCATGACTGACTGCTTTGCAGCACTAGGGTAAGTTCCATTTTTCCACAACTTAAGCAAAAAAAATAAAAATATACCTGTAGAAATCTATGCCAGAAAGGCATTTTGTTGGGTTTTGGTTTAGGAAATAAACACAATGTGGACAAGACAACCTATTTTCTTTTTTTCTCTTCTGTGTTTCTTTTTTAAAATTTTTTTTTCTTATTATTATTTCTTTTTTTCCTTCTGATTTTTTCCTTTTCTTTCTCTCTTTCTTTCTCTCTTTCTCTTTCATCTCCTTTCCCCCTTTTTTCCTTTCTTTCTCCTTTACGCCTTTCTTTTTATTCCCCCTCTTTCTTTTCCTTCTTTCATTTTTGTTTTCCTTGTTTCTTTTCCTTCTTTTATTTCTGTTTTCCTTCTTTTCCTTCTTTCTTTTTTGTTTTCCTTCTTTCTTTTCCTTCTTTCATTTTTGTTTTCCTTCTCTCTTTTCCTTCTTTCTTTGTTTTCCTTCTCCCTTTTCCTTCTTTCTTTGTTTTCCTTCTCTCTTTTCCTTCTTTCATTTTTGTTTTCCTTCTTTTCCTTCTTTCATTTTTGTTTTCCTTCTTTTCCTTCTTTCATGTTTGTTTCCCCCCCCCTTCTTTTCATTTGCCTTTTTTTCCTTATTTTTTTCTTTCTGTTTTCCTTTTTTAAAACTTATTTATTTTTTATATACCAACATCTGAAATCCTGCATTTGCAAACACAGCTACTAGCAAGGAAGCAAATTCTTCGTGAAAGGTGGCAAGTCTCCAAACTTGCAATAAATTAGCAGCAAGCAGCATTAAAAAAAAAAGAAAGCATGAACAAAACCTGCTTTAAGCCTTGCCTGGATATTTTATTTATCTTTTTTTTCCTTTATTGAGACATCCTTTGAAAAATGGCATAAAGTAAATAGTTTTACAAAGCAACAATATAATCAATCTCTAAATGAGAAGATAAATCAAGGATTTCATTAACTGCTGGTAGCCAGTTTAAATTGTAGTCCTGTCCATAATGCCTATCTGTCTATGTATGTCCAAGTTATATTAAAAACCTTTAAATGGCTTTGTAATATCAGCTACATCTAGCTATTATAATAATTAATGATACTGTTTTATAAATCAATATATGTATTCTTGATAAATTCATATCCAGTTAATGGTGTAATTTAAATAAAAAATTAATGTAATAAAGGACATACTGGAATAGGCAGGAAATCTTTAAAGGTTAAGAGGCAAATTTGTCTAAATTCTTTTCTTTGTACCTATTTTTGGAGAAAGCCTCCATTGAAATTCAGCTGATAGCAGGGCTGGCTCTTTGGATTGCTCTCTCCCCATTAGTTTTGTATTAACAGTGCTCCGTGAGGGTTTATTTTTATTTTTGCAGCCAAAAAGAAAAGGGAAAAGCTCCTATAGCAAAAGAAACATTTCCCTCCCTGGCCTCTCACCTTGCTGCAAAACTGCAAGCAACAACGAGAGCAACAAAACCCCCAAAAGAATCACTCCAGCGTTTGGCCAGAAACAGAAATTATAAAGCTGCTCCTTTTTTTTTTTTTTTCTTTTGTTGTTGTTTGTTTGCTTGTTTGTTTCTTTTTGTGCTTTTAACCATTCCTGATCGATTCTGTATTTGTATTGCTTTCTTTTTTCTATGCAGTGTAACTAAAAGAAAAAAAGAAAAAAAAAAAAAAAGGTAAGACCTGAATATTTAGTTGCAGGCATGAAGTTCATTGAGAGAAGCGCGGAAGCCCTGCAGACTGCTCAGTGTAATAAAAAGCTGTTCTTTATCTCTTGTTTTAAATACAGTTAATCCCGTTTATTCAGCAAACACATCTAAGAGTAACTTGGAGGAGGGGAAAAAAAAAAAAGTTTAAAAAAAAAAAATCTGGAAACTGCCCTTTCCCCCTCCCCCCCCCCCCCCCTGCTTAATATCTGCAGTGGTGAGAAACCGTGGCTCTGTTCCTTTGCTTTTATTTATAGGCAGTAACCACAAAACGTATTTCTAACAATAACAGGGGATTTTAATAGGCAATATTAATTGTCCTGCCCCTAACTTCTGATCTCCAACGTTTCAAACAAAAGCTTGCTGCCTGTTTATACACCCAAATTTTGTTTGAAGAGTATCTTTTTCGAAGTGATGCAAAACACGACGCTTTGTCATCCCTACTGACATGGTACAGAAATGTCATTTTAATCCAGCAGAGATTTTTTTTTTTCCTCTCCTTCTTCTTCTTCTTCTTCTTCTTCTTCTTCTTCTTCTTCTTCTTCTTCTTCTTCTTCTTCTTCTTCTTCTTCTTCTTCTTCTTCTTCTTCTTCTTCTTCTTTTTCTTCTTCTTCTCCTTCTTCTTCTTTTCCCCCCTGAACATTGCTCTGCCTTATTTAGAGCAGCAGCGATCTGCACGGTTTCTTTTGACACTGATGGGTTTTTCAAACCCCTTACGCCAAGGGGAGGGAGAGAGGGAGAAAAAGGAATTTGCTGCCAGTCACTGTGGTGATCCAGCTCCGTGAGCCATCACTTATTTGCTAAAAGTTTACATTTCAAATGAGCTTGAAATTTCAAGGTGGGTTAGCTCGGCGCTGGGGCTGCGCTTAGGAATGGAGGGGGAAAAGAGAGAGAGGACGATTATGCCTCTGTGTTGAAGGCTACTGGAGTGTTGGTGATAGAGCCATTCGAAATGTATTTTGGTTTTCAGGAGGTTTAATTTAGGCTTTAACAGGAAAAAAAAAACATCAAGCAGCAACTTACAGTAACGTGCTGAAATACATTACACACCTTAAATACCTTCATTTGGAAATTCATGTTGGTTTTTTTGGTTTGGAGGTGCGTGTGGGTTTTTGGTTTTGTTTTATTTTTTTTTTCCCTTTTCCCCTCCCTCCTGGGATCACTAACATGTCTCTCCCTAGACAAAGCAAAGACAAGCCCCATCCTTAAAAATTATCTGCCTTACAGATCACATTCCCAGACATGTTCCCTGCTTTTTATTACCGCGGATAACCTCTTAATGCTATCACAATTTTATACTTGTTAAGTGGACATCTTCCGTATATTTAACTGCAAACAAAGTGACTTCATTTCGGAGGGCGGGAGGGAGGAGAAATGCTTCGGGATGATTAGAAACATAAGTTTCTATCTTCTGTCACACCAGCCTATCAATTATTCAAAACCCTACTAAATTTAGATGTCTGTTCCTAAAACATTGTTTGCACTCGTTTCCCTGGGAAGATGGAGGCGGCTGATAATTTGGCTAAATTATGCGTTTGAGCCCAATGGTTACAAATGAAAGACTCCGAATTCGGCAGATTTATTCACTGCTGCTGAAATTTCTCAGCGGCGACGATTTGGATCAGCTCCTTCGGGGAGCAAATCAAGGGGCGAGGCGGCGCCCGCAGGTATTTTACATGGACCAAACCACATCGTTACAGCTAATAAAATGATGCATTGGTGACTGGGTGGGAGGTTTTCTTGATCAGATAGGGACTGGCTACAGGGGGCCGAGAGCCTAAAAGCAGTGCCTGAGGTGCTTGGTGTCCTGGGTAGTCCTTACCTAAGCATAAAGACCAATAAAAGGGAAGTTATTGCTATTGTAAGATGCATTGTGAAGGATGCAGGGTGGATGATGCTGGGTCAGGCAGGGTGTGATGTGCTCACCCCAAGCCTGCATTTGGAGCATCCTTGCTGCAGCCTGGCTGCTGTCATAGTGGAAATTATCCCCCTTCCTCACTGGTGTCAGGGTGTGATTGGCAGCAAGTCTCCATCAAGCATGGGCATCCTCCCATGTGAAACAGTTAACAGGACATGAAGGGGGAGTTTTGGGGATTTTTTAATTTTTTTTTTTTCCCCCTCCTCAATAGGGTCTGACAAATAATGCTGTCTCTTCCCAAAGCCTTGCTAGCTGCCGTCCTTTGCAGCAGCAAACAAACCTCCACTTGCTTTATCAGTGGCAGAACCTCCTTTCCTAGAGGAAACAACATTTTTGGTGAAGATAATTTGGCTGATAGCGCAATAGCTCTTAGGGGCAAAAAAACAGGCAGGGAGGCATATCTTCAGCAACCTCGTGCACAGGGCACCACCAACTGCTGCACCAGGGAGGGGTTTCAGGAGAGCACGAGAAAAAGAGTTGAAAGAAATGCTGCTGACTATGAAAAAAACCCAAGAAAATCAAAAAAGAAAATCCACCCAGCAGAAACACCACCCTGCCTTTTGCAACGGCAGTTGGTAATTGCCAAAGCACATACAGCCTTAGGGAAAAAAAAACAAGACAAATCACAGAATCTTACACACCCACACACACATATATGTATATATATATATAAAAATGGCATAGATAATAATTAAATTATACTTAGAAAACAAAACATTTCAGGCAAACAGCAAACAAATTGCAGAAGCCCCAGTGTTGTTGTTTCCCTGCTCCGTGCTAGCTCTGAAGTTGCGCCGCTAAGGAACATGTTCCCATTTTCGCAATTCTGGCAAGCAAGTGGGAANGGGGGGGGGGCAAGCAAAAGGCCAAAATTAAAAGCAAAAGAGACAAAAATCATCCTTTCAGAACACAATACTTGTGTTCCTACAAGTTTACAACCAGGTTTTGATATAAAACGTGGTCTTGCTGTGCTGCCTTTCAGATCAGGGCAAAACGTGTGCAGGAACCTGAATCCCAGCCCTTGGCTCCACGTTGCCACACAGTGACCAAAAATAAACGGGATTTAATGGCTCGCTTATAAACAGAATCAGATTTGAAATGTTATGCGAGATGTAGATTTAACCAAGGTTAAAGGTTTATTTGCAGCTCCCTTGCTTTATCGTGCACTTCTTGAGTTCCTTTAATCTCTTTTTAAACAAGCCCTGTTAAATCATTGATCCTTATTTATCAAGGAGAAGGATTTTAGTCTACTTTTTTCTCTCCCTAAACGCCCTTCACAGACCACAATCCCCTCAACTCTGCGATGAAAATGATGATCAGCAGCAAAACGAGCCAGAGTCCAGTATCTCCAAGTCCAACTTCGCCATCAACCCAATTTGCAATTTTACTATTTGTCCAGCAAGACAATGTGGCATCAGGCTGACGGCAGTAAAAGAATTTGAAAATCTCTAATTAGGAGAGCTGTGGAGCAATTAACGCATGTCAAATTTCACTTCATCAAGTGCCACTCTAATTTTCCCACTAAAAATTAATGGACTTTTTGCTCCCCCTCCCCCCCCCCCTTTTTTTTTTCTTTTTTCTTTTTTTTTTTTCTTTTTGGATGTGTGTGTGTGTCTGTGTCCCCTCAAGGNTGCTTTATCAGTGGCAGAACCTCCTTTCCTAGAGGAAACAACATTTTTGGTGAAGATAATTTGGCTGATAGCGCAATAGCTCTTAGGGGCAAAAAAACAGGCAGGGAGGCATATCTTCAGCAACCTCGTGCACAGGGCACCACCAACTGCTGCACCAGGGAGGGGTTTCAGGAGAGCACGAGAAAAAGAGTTGAAAGAAATGCTGCTGACTATGAAAAAAACCCAAGAAAATCAAAAAAGAAAATCCACCCAGCAGAAACACCACCCTGCCTTTTGCAACGGCAGTTGGTAATTGCCAAAGCACCGACAGCCTTAGGGAAAAAAAAACAAGACAAATCACAGAATCTTACACACCCACACACACACATATATATATATATATAAATGGCATAGATAATAATTAAATTATACTTCGAAAACAAAACATTTCAGGTAAACAGCAAACAAATTGCAGAAGCCCCAGTGTTGTTGTTTCCCTGCTCCGTGCTAGCTCTGAAGTTGCGCCGCTAAGGAACATGTTCCCATTTTCGCAATTCTGGCAAGCAAGTGGGAATGGAGAGGAGGGGGAAAAAAAAACCCACCCAAACAGAAATCAACCCAAAAAAACCCAAAACAAAGGACGTGCGAGCGCTTTCATTTATTTTGATAATCCTCCTCCTGCTCCAGAGCGTTTTGCTGTCTTTGTCAAAGTGAATGACAACAATTTGGCCAACTCTCTCTGAGCTGCACTCAACAGTGACAGGCAAATTATCAGAGGCCCTGCACTCCTTATTATCAGAGGAGAAGTCATCAGGAGGACGTGCGGAGGATCCCTCTCCCCTGTCACTATTTGTCAGTGGGACAAGGGCCACTGCTATGGGTAGCTGACAGGTAATTTCAACAATAACAATTACTCCTATTACTGGTGTCATAAACAATTCGCCCAAGGCATGACAATAACAAAGCTTTATAATTCAATGCCATATAAATAAATGCCAGCAGGTAACAAGTAATTTAGCTCCAATCAGGCCTTGGCCCTGGCATTAATATTGTTATTGCAAGAAAATGGAAAATTGAAAAAATTCAATATGTTAATGAATTAAGAGGAGTTCAAAGGCCAAGGGAGGGGAGGACTCATCTGGGGCATGGGAGGGGC
>WBNM01045315.1:0-19925 GCA_013399055.1 Ramphastos sulfuratus | reverse complement strand
CCCTCCCCCCCCCCTCCGTTTTTTTGTTTTCCCCCTCCTTAAGGTACAGGGCAGCATCCCACACTCTTTGCATAAGCACAAGCTTCGCTGACGTCAATGGGAGTTTTGGCGGAGCGAGGCCAGCGCGCCTTGGCCCCGCTGCTATAAACACCTTGGGACTTTCTCTTCTAATGGATGGTATTTAGATTCTGCATGGGGCTTGTTTAACCTGTGCCTTTGCCAGAGTCCTCAAACATCGTGGGGCATGCAAGACAAATTGCCTTTTTGTCAGAGCAGCGTGGAGGGCAGGAAGAAAAGGCACTGAGCTACCTCACTTAGTTTTTACCTTTTGCTTTCTGCTCCGCTCTACCCCTTTTTTCGGTGGCCAAAGGATGTCACAAAGCAGGATTTCTAACAGAAGTGGAATGAGTAACTCCCTTCAAAGGTATTATTTTTAAGTTTCAGAGTTTAAATATAGTTGCCTGCTCCCAAACTTGGGGTGAAGGGGGTGGTTAGCACACACACAGCCCCGTCTATTGCTGGACCTACTGCTGCCAGCCGCTCTCATGGTACACGCAGGGCACATGTGCCTTGGCGTGCATGTGATTCCTATAAAACAAAGCCAAAACCCACACGTTGCCTTTGATCTGAGCTATCTTTGCATCAATAACTTCTCTCCTGCCATGGGTAGATGACTGATGCTGCAGCACCAGGTAACGTGGGCCCTGCTCCCCCTGGACTCTTTCCTATATCCTCCTCATTTCTAGCCACCCCCTCCCCTTCACACTTTAATATTTTGCAATTAACTCTCTCCAGCATGTTTACAGATGTGAGATTTGGGATATTTGGTTTCTGAAGCCTGGATGTTTCCCTCTCTTTGTATCCTCCAGCCAGAAAGCCAAGCCTTCCTCTAAGGATACAGCCTGGTGCATGCGTGCTCCTCGAGCATCCCCAGACTGATGGCATGGCAGCCACTGGGCCTGCAGGTTAATATCTATGTAAGTGCACTTTCTGATTTCATGCCCTTGCCTAACCTTTAAAAATTATAGTGCTCCTTTTAAACAAAGCAGAGATTATACACTTTGCTCCAACATACCCTCTTTTTTTTTTTTTTAATTAAAAAAAAAAAGATATTCTTTTTTCAACAATTTTTTCTTTTTATGGGGGACCCCAGAAAAATGCTGTCATAAAAATAATAGTCAGGGTTGTAATTTAAAGCAAGAAAAATGGGATTATATAAGGCATCCTGCAGTAATCAATTTTACCTCCAATATCTGCTTTTGTTTTCAAAATGCTAAATAAACAATACATAATGCATCCCTCATCAGCCAAAACCATGAGGGCTCTGTGCTCAAATAACAGGAAACATATTCAATTTTCCTAACAGAAGACAGTTCATTAAGCTGTGCCACATCAAATAAAACTTTAATTTCTCCAGCATCAGAGTCGCAATGAAAGCAATTGAGGAAGATGAGCCATATGGTACTTCTATCAGCAAACACATATTGCTCATTCCCCCAAAGTTTTCTAATTCTGCTCCCCAGACCTGTGTAATATAGATAATGTGCTCTGAGCGCAGCAACCATGAGCTATCTGGTGTACACTTCTAATACTGTATTTAATGGGAAATAATGAATCATAAAAGCCTGCAGAAGACGGCTTTTGCTAACCTAAATCTCAGCTGTAATTTCATTGTTCTGTGCCTAAGATGCTGTTTGCCCTTTTCAAATAACAGCAGTTGAACATAATTATGCCGCTACAAACCTGGGCTGCAAAAAAGGAAGCCTTCCTATAACCTAACCAAGTTTTTATTAACTCTTGAAATCCTGAGCTTGGAGGGGTGTGTGTGTGTGTGTAACTGCAGGCAGAGAGCCGCCCGTCAGGTTTTAGGGTTCGTTAAAGCAACACGTCCACAGCGAGCCTGATTTCCAGCGCGCTTAGCCCCAACAAATTAAATTGATGATTCTCACACCGGGCCAAAAAATGCAACAGGAGAAGGGGCTATGAAAAATTAGGAGACCTGCTTGACACCGGGAAATCCGACACTTGTCTGCTCCGCATCTCCAAGTGCCAAAGCCGTATAACCTAGTGATAAGGGGACTTTTTTTTTTTTTTTTCCATTTTTATTTTTTATTAAAAAGGTAAGTCTATTTTTCTTCTTCTTGCCAGACATAAAAAACCGCAGTTAGTGCCTTGAGTAAAAGCCCCTCTAAACTTTATAGTGTTTATCCTCCGTTTATAAATCTGTAACGATCTATTTAATGATATCCATAAGGTTAAAAGTTAAACAGCAATCTATTTTCTCTGCCTTGTTCTCCTCTGCCTCTTCGATAGCAACCTGGGTCTCTCTGAGAGAGGATCGAGGTTGCTTTCTGAAGAAGCCTGCAGGGAAAGAGACATCCAGACATTAACACTGGAGGATTCATAAAGGCAAGGATGGGAATCTAAAGGTGTTATTTTCATGTGACGAGCCCCGTTTGGAAAATGTCTTTGACTCATCCAAAGTAAGACTCTTTCTTTCCTCCCCAAATTCCCACCCCACCCCCTCCAAATACAGGACTAATTTAAACCATTGTCTAGATAATGCTACTTATACATATTGAAAGCATATTATAGTGGCTGTGTTTGTTTTGGCAATATATGAACCAAAATAAAAAACAACCCACCAACCCCAACACTCTCAATTAAATTAAAAAGAGTGACTTTTAAAAGTTAGAGATTGCCTTTTAAAAGCTTATTAAAATCAGCATGTTAGATGTCTGTCTTTGAATTAGCTCAGAGGCTTGATTGCTTTCATTAAAGCTGCCTGTTTGGGTGCTGCTTGGTGAATGTTCAAGTCTGTTTTTTCCCCCCCCTTCCCCTTCCTTACCCCGACAACCACCTCCTGCCCTGGTCTGCTACTTGGATTTTCCCTCCAAATTTGAAAGCAATACTCTGATTTTGTTTGTTTGTTTGTTTGTTTTTCTCCCCAGAAAAACAACAGCTGCCCCCACCCCAACGCACGCACTTTGTTGCAAGCTAACACGACACACAAAAAAAAAATCACCAGCAACCAGAGCCAGAGAGAGACCAACAGGTAAAAAAAAAAAAAATTAAAATAAAAATTTAAAATGAAAAAAATTCAAAGAGAAAAAAATTAAAAAAGAAAAATTCAAAAAGGATAAAAATTCAAAAAGAAAAAAAAACCAAGAAAGGCTAATAAAATAATGAGTAAATAATAAAATAAGTACCCACAGAAACACCCACAGCAAGCCACCAAAACACCCAAGTCATCACATCGCCCATGTTTTAAAAACAAATGTTTAAACAGGGTTCTTTTGGGGTCCTTTTTTTTTTTTTTTTTTTCTTTTTTTTTTCCTTTTTTTTTTTTTTGAAGCAGGGCGGCAGAAAAACCTCTGCATGCTCCGATGGGTTACAATAACAATGCGCTATTGCAATGTAAAACAAGCTGGAGGAGAAAAAGGTGCTTTTTGTTACCATTTTATCAAAGCTGTTCATCTTCTAGCTGCAGGCAGCATTTTGCTGGAATTGCAGATATTTCTCTGTCCGGGCTCCTTTGTTTGTGCATCTCATTTGCATATATTTATCTCCAGCTGAGGGTGCTTTCAGCTCATTACGGCCTCCCCTCGCATTATTTCATAAGCCAGCTGCTAGGAGGGATTTCACCTGTGGTGACTGAGAAAAGAAGGGTGAAAAAACCAAATTCTTCATAAAAACGAAACAAAAAAAAAAACCAACGACAAAAAAAAAAAACCAAAAACAAACCCACAACAAAACCCAACAACCAAGGAAATCTTCTGACTTGCTTCCCCTATAAATGGGCACCATTTGTGTTAAACAGCCTCTTGTCATGATAGATGCCTCCTGGGGTCAGGGGGGAAAGTTGATTTGAAGGTCAGCAGTAAAACAACAGACAAACCAGACGCCAAACTGGTTCCTTAGCTGTCGGTGGGAGCAGCGGTACAACCAGGTCTTGAACCTTTTTCAACCTCTAATAAAACAGGGGAAGAATCTGAAGTGGAGCAACCAGGCCCCGGAGGAAAAAAAAAAAAAAAAAAAAAGAAGAAAAAGAAAAAAGAAAAGGGGGGAAAAAAAAAAGAAGACCAACCCCACAAATAATATCAATATCGAGCAGCAACGGGAAACAACAGGGCAGCTCTCAGCATTATGGGCATGCTGCTATTGTTTCAAGAGCCAGGGAATTAATTCCACTTATTTATTTAAGGCGTGTCAACTCGCTGCCTAAACCTGTTTCGGTGTCAAGATGAATAAAACTTTTATGGCTCATAAAATAGAGCCATTCATCTCAATGGTCTTTGTGGTGCCTGGGTTGGTTTTTTTTGGGTTTTTTTTTTTTGGTTTGTGTGGGTTTTTTTTTCTTTTTTTTTCATTCCCCCCCCTCCCCGCCCCGCTTTCCCCCTTCATTCTGCTGGCAAGCTGAGCTGGGCCAAAATCTCGGTGTCCTGGTGTTACCAGCTTGCTCATAGAAGGAAAGAAAATTTGGATGGGGCATTGAGAGCTAAACTTCTGGGTTTGATTACAGATGGTAAATGTTAATTCATCATAATCATACACACACACACACCCCCCACATCCCCGTCCTAAAACCTACAATGAATTTGCGTCATCTATATGGAGCTTTGGACCAACAGGTAATAAAATACAATAAAGTGTGCTTTTTATCAGGACCAAAAAAAAAAAACCACCAAACCACACCACCAAAAACCCAGAAGAAAAAAAAAAAATCCCATTAATTATAGTTCATGACTACTCTAAACCAAATGTTCAAATAGTAGTTGGAAATGATGCATAAAATCTCAGCATGTTCTGATAGGTTATAGAGTCAGTGGTTTATTGCAATGTAAAACAAGCCACAGGAAGAGAGGGTGGTTTTGTTTACCATTTTCATCAGAGCTGTTCATCATGTTGATATACTTGTGCTATATTGTGACCCCTACATACGTTGCATTTCATTTATTTATTTTTCAGGTTGCTGCCACTTTTGCTGCCTTTGCCTGGGAGAAGTCGAGTCACTCCCTGGCCCCTTTGAAATACGTCTCGCCCGCGCTGAATTTCTGCCAGCGCACCGACCGATAGATACGGACACAAGAAATATTTATTATCCTTGAGTCAGGTTTTCTTTTTTTACTTAATCTGAGGCAATTAGTACCTGAATAAACACAGACTAAGTAATCTACCTCCTCAAAAGGTAATTAGACTTGAAAAGCGCTGTTCAGCTCTACCCAAGGAAAACGCAGCTCTGATTAAAAAACACTTTGGAGATTCGCTTTCATCCCCATTCCCTTTTGCCCCTTCTATAAAATTCCTATAACATTTAATTTCTCCCCATCCCAAACCTGAAGGGGGGGGGTGGGGGTGGGGTGCTTTTGGCCGTTGCCATCCTCCCCTCCCTCCTCCAAATCTTTAACCCCGTGTCTCATTTTTCTTTGCCTCTAATCTAATCGCTAATTCTTCAGCTTGGCCAAATAGTTAAAAATGTTAAGTGCTGCTTGCAATTCCTGCTGCCTCCCCCTCGTATCTGTCTCTGTTTATGGAACGGGCCCTGGTTTCCTCCTGCTCTTGTTCAGCTGTAGGTCTGCAGGTCAGGAGACTGTAAATACACATAGCACTGCCCCAACCCATAAATCTGAGCAAAGGGCGGCCTTATATATTCAGATAAGGGATGCAAAAATGAAGAGGAGGAAGAAAGAAAGGGGGGGGGGGGAAAGGGGAAAAAAAAATCAGAAGAGGAGAACAGGCAGACTGTGGTGAAGGAGGTGTTTTGCTGGAGGTGCCAGCAGGCACTGGGGGTGAAGTCCTGTGGGGCAGTGGGAGGGGAGCTGTGGCTACCTCAGGGGATGTGCTGGTGAGAGATGAATCTGAAATGCTCGCCCTTCTCCCACTGCTTCTTGTTTATATATCAATCACTACAAAATGCATTTTATTACCTTTGGGGCAACAAAATTAAACAAGAGATTTCGATGGCTTTCTCTCCTCCAGACCTTTGTTGATCTATTTTCTCACAACCCCCCCACTCCCCCCACCCCCCATTTTATTTCCAGCACCTCCGAAGCTTTCAAGGGAACAGTCCCCCCTGTCCCCCCCGTTATTGCTTCTCAGTTCCAAGGTCTTAGAATAAATAACATCGTTATTACTCACTTCACCAATTTCCAAGAAGAAATATTGCTGCAGCAAATGCGAGCAGCACTAATATTTGCAAAGTGATAAATGGATTGTTACATACCTTCCCGTCTGTGTGGCCTCCAGCTATCCCCTGGCCAGCTACATCCCTCCTCGGGGCGGGAGGAAGGGTGTCTTTGAACTTAGCAGGGTCCAGACACTTAGTGCCTAGCACCAGAGCCTGCCCCCAGACCCCCTCCCTCACCCTGGGATGGAGAGATAATTTTTTAATGGCAGGATCATGCCAGAGATGGTACCAGGAAGAGCAGGAGTCATGTACCAGCACCAAGCAGCCAAGTAAAGATGTTTTGACAAGCAGGTTTGGTGGGGTTTGTTAGTGCTGGGTGCTGCAGAAAGAGGCATAGAAGGTTCACGATGTTCCAACAGCACAGCGGCTGTCCCACTGGCCTCCCTGGCCTTCACCAGTGCTGGCATCCCTGGTGCCACAGTGAAAGCCACCTTCTCCAGCTGCCAGCAGTGTGAAAAGCAGATAGAAAAAGGCTCGTGGAGGAGAAATATTGTTTTTCACATTCCCCCCGACCCTGCCCCCCGAATGCCCTCAGTGCTTGAATGGGAACTGCAGTGGTACCAGGTTTTGCTGGGACAGAATCCCAGGGCAGTCATGGGCTGGAGGCCATCAGCAGTTCTGAGTCAGCCAGCACAGCTGACCTGAGCTGGCTACAGCTGTATCCCAGACCATAAGCATCACACTCAGGGTAAAATTTGCTGAGGAGAGTGGAGTTTCTGCTAGAGCTTCCTGCTCAAACTTATCCTGCTCTTCTTTCTTCCGCTCTGGAGGACTGAACTCCTGGACATCATGACTGCTGCACCTTTACTGGGCTGGGTATAACTTTATTTCTCTTGCACTGGCACCAGTTTGCCTATTTCATTGAATCCCTTTTTATTTCACCTGTGGGTATTCTCTCCTTTTCCTGATTCCTCTTCCTGATATCCCTGGGTGATAGAGTAACTGCCAGAGTCTAGCCTCAGATACAGGCTAAATGTAGACACAGGGGTACAGATGCAGAATGGGATGAACATTGGAAATAGAAATTCCCAGCCAACACTTCCTTTACTGTTAAGGGTGGTGAGACACTGGAACAGGTTGCCCAGAGAGGTGGTGGAAGTTAAGGCCAAGCTGGATGGGGCTCTGAGCAATCTGACCTAGTGCAAGGTGTCCCTGCCTGTGGCAGTAGGGTTGGAGTTAGATGATTCTTGAGGTCCCTTTCAGCCCTGACAATTCCAATTCTGTGTTTCTATGATAAATCTCATTAATTTGCATTAAATTCTCAGCAAACTTTCTTACCCAGAGCTGAGGTTAGGGAGGTGCCGAGGCAGGGACCAGTCTGTTGGCCTCATTGCTTCAAGCTTGGTGACTCCCTGAATCATTTCTGAGTTTAAAATGAGGCAACAATTGGAAAATCCACACTGAATAATCAAGACAGAATAAAACTGGATTTCTCCTTTTCAAGGAGTGATTTTTACCTAGCTCTAGGACATGGTTTGGATGCCTCAATTTTATTTAAAACAAAATCCCTAAATTAAATTATTCCTAGGATGCAAGTCATGCTGTAAAAACTCTCATTCTGTGGTAATTAAAATCAAAGTAAAATATTTTATTCAGACCTGCAAAGAAGAACCTGCTGAACCTTGTAGAGTAGGGTTGTTGGTTGGACCTGGTGATCCTGAGGATCTTTTCCAACCTGAATGTTTCTGTGATTGTGACATTTCTTGGACTAAGTCTGTTGTGTTTCTAGACCATAGTTCAAAGGATTGATTTTGGGAGGAGTTGGTTGGTTTGCATTCCCTGACCTCAACAAGCACATCCTCCTTAGCTTATCCAGGCAGCAGAGGTGATGTAAAAGCTTGTCCTTCCTGCATGGAGCAAAACTGAGCTGCTCTGGGAGCATCATCCTCATTCCCTTAGTGCTGGTGTGGTATCACCCATGTGGCTGAGGGTACCAATGGGAGAAGAGGTGAGGGCATCCTTCATCAAGCCATCCTCCCTTGCCTTTTCTCTTTTTACTTCTTAGCAGGCTGGCAGAAACCTTAGGAGACATCAGTGGGTGCACAGAGGTTGAACACAACATTGTCAGCATCTACATGGTGCCAGCTGAGAGTGGGAGGACATGAAGCAGGCAAAGATTTCAGCCACCTGGGCTGTAGATGTTGGCAGTGTTAGCACATGGACAAGTCTGTGTTCAAGGGTCTGGGAAAGACGGTAAGCTGGAGTTACATGTTTGGTTGTTTCCTAAGAGGTACCTTGATGCATAAAAGGAAGAACCAAACTCAAGGTCCTCAGGAAGAAAAATCACACAGAGGTATGAAAGGGTTGGTCAGAAGAGGTGGCAAAAATATATCCAACAGTTTTTCCTCCTGACCAAGGTATATCCCATCTTATCTGTTCTTTATAACATGACTTTTGGCACTGTGGCTTTGTTCAGCCTTAAGAAGAGAAGGCTTAGGGGACACTTTATTACTATGTACCAGTACATAAAGGGTGGTTACTAAGAGGATGGAGACTCCCTATTTACAAGGAGCCCCATGGAAAAAAAACAAGGGGCAATGCGTACAAGTTACTCCTGGGGAGATTCCAGTTGGACTCCAGAAGAAAGTTTTTCACCATGAGAACAGTGAGACATTGGAATCATCTCCCAAGAGAGGTTGTAAGTTTCCCTACATTGGACAGTTTTCAGACTCAGCTTAACAGGGTGCTGGGCCAGCTCATTTCAAGTCTACTGTTACCTAGAATGGTTGGACCAGGGGATCCTTGGGGTGCCTTCTAACCTGGCATTCTGTGGTTCTGTGAGTTGCAGAATGAAGAATATGAAGAATGAAGAATATATTCTTCATATAAATGAAGAATAACAAGGGCCACAGAATAATCTAATGAAAAAAGGGCTAAAAAGCAGGTCAGCTCTGGGGCAGTGGTGTTGTGGGGAGCTACCTACTGTTTGGAATCATCCATAAATCTCCCTAAATATTTATCAGTGCCTTTCTCTGCTCCAGGAACAGGGCTGGGAATGCCTTGAGGTCATGTTTCCTTGAGCGATTCCTGCCAGGCAGGAAACTTTGTGAGAGAAGTGTTGCTTGCACTGCTCCATTTCCAGCCCCAGGAAGCACACAGGTAAGAAGAAAAAAAAAAAATCCAAATAATAATAAAGTAAACATTTACATTTCTATGCAAAGCAAAAAAAGAAAAAAAAAAAAGAATCAGGTCTTCATTTTGTGTTATTTCTTTTTCACAAACCTCAAAAAAACCAAAAACCCAAACATGTCAAGGCAGTTCTTATTTTATCCAGACCAGTTCATAAATCCCAAGTCATAAATCCACATGATATCCCAGGCTGCTGGATTTTGCATTTGGAGCTCTGAAGAACTGATAGCTGAAAGATTTATAAAATCCCAGGTAGCTGGAGTGCTCCTTATTGGCTCCACATCTGAGAGGTCCTTGTGCCCTGCTTAGCCCAGCAAGCTACATGTATGGGACATATTGTCTGCAGGCAGCAGACCCTTCCATCTCCTACTGTCAACCACAGTGAGGGCTGAAATTTGGTCATTTGAAGTGGCTAGACCACATTTAAGGACTTTTCTGCACAGACATGGGGACAGCCACAATCTGAGAATGCCAGGAACTTGCTGCTGCCTCCTGCAAAATTCTACTATGGGTTATATCCTAAATACTTAGGTTGCATGGGAGATCTGACCATGAACAGCACAACTGTTTCAGCTGCCTTGAATATGCATTGAATTTTGTTCTTTGTAATATCATTGACCAGGAGTGACTGTTCAGTAAGGACTTTTTCACCATGAGGGTGGTGAGACACTGGAACAGGTTGCCCAAGGAGGTGGTGGAAGCCTCAGCCTTGATGGTGTTTTAAGGCCAGGCTGCATGTGGCTCTGAGCAACCTGATCTAGTGTGAGGTGTCCCTGCCACAGGAAGAGAGTTGGAACTGGATGATCCTTGAGGTCCCTTCCAGCCCTGACAATTCTATGATTCTGTGATTAGGTATCACTTCCAGGGACATCAGGTGATGATATTTAGAGAGGACCAGAATCATTCCCCGACCAAGAAAACAATAGTTGAGATGCCTTGGACAAAGCACTTGCTGCAAACAATTCAGCTAGCAAAGCTGCACATTCCTGTTCCCCAAAGGGCTCAGAGGGATGTGGATGTTGCAAATGACACCATGTGTACTGGGACAAGCCCCCTCCCCAAACCAGACCCTTTACAGACTGTATTCATCTGCATGCAAAGGATGCTGAGAACTTGCTTAAAGCCTTCCCTCTGTTACTTTCCTCCATCCTTCCTTGATAACCTTGTTTGAGCTTCATATTTTTCTTCCAGACTTATGATGACAGACTTTTAAAATATGCTTCTGTTGCATTAATAAAGAGACAGATAGACATAAATATAACCCCCCTTTCTGCACTCACAAGAGTTCCTTCATAGCTGTAAGGATATTAACAAACACCTTTGTTACTGAGAAAAGAAATTATTTGCTTTATAGGATTACAGGATACTTTCAGCTGGAAAAGATCATCAAGTTGAGCTATTGACCCCCATGCCCACCAAACCATGGCCTCAAGTGCCATGTCTACAGGTTCTTCTGAACCCCTCCAGGGATGGTGACTGCACCCCCTCCTTGGACAGCCTGTTCCAATGCCTGGCCACTCTTGCAGTAAAGAATTTTCTACTAATATCCAACCCAAATCTCTCCTGGCACAACTCGTGGCCATTCACTCTTGTCCTATTACTTGATGCTAGGGAAAAGGAACCAACCTCCATCTCAACACAACATTCTTTCAGAGAGTTGCAAAGGATGAGAGGGTCTCCTCCCAGACTCCTTTTTCTCCAGACTAAACAACCCCAGTTCCCTCAGCTGCTCCTCTGTTCTTCAGAACCTTCACCAGCTTTGTTGCCCCTCTCTGGACATGCTCCAGCAACTCAGCATTCTTCTTGTAGTGAGGGTCCCAAAGCTGAGCAAAGTATTCAAGGTATGGCCTCACCAGTGTTGAGTACAGGGGCATGAAATGTTTCTATTTCTATTTCAGATATATTTACAGTTCAGCTATTTATATTCATGGGTTTGAATCCATTGAAGTCCAAGTGGAAAATCCTCACGGTGGGAAAGGAGCAGCCTGAGATCTGCTCTGCCCATTTGGAGTTTTATTACAACCACATTGTCCATTGATTTCCATTGTTAGTGTTTGTTTGCTTGTGTTAATGGAAATGAAAACACTGTAAGGGTTTATGCTTCCTCTGTGTTGTGAGCATCCCTGCCACTGAGCAGTCACCTTAAGCAAGCATCATGAGTTGCTTGGCTTGTACATCACAGACAGCTGCCTGCCTCCAGCACGTCTTCTCCCAATCACAAGCCTCAGGTTCACTAGAAAGAGTTACTCACTTGAGGTCAAACTAAACCATCTGCAGACAGACCGAAGCATTTACACAAGAACTACATCAGACTTGCATCAGGAGAGGTTTTTCTCTGGTTATTCTTGAAATCCAAATCTTTGCCAAGCCTGTTAGAGGCTCTCCTTCCCTTTCTCAAGCAGAACATACTTCTTTTTAAACCTCGAACTCTATTTATGTTATATTTTGTCTTTTCTTCCTTACTCCTTGCCCCTCTCTCAACCGGGTTTGACTCATCATGAGCTCATGGCTATTGAGTGCAAGACTGGGGATGGGGTTCAGAAAGGTTTCCTGGACCTGTCATTGCCCAGCCCATCCAGTTTCTGAGCTGCACTGTTAATCATTTCAGTCTGGCTTCACTGGCCAGGTAGCCCTTTCCTCCTTCAGGAGAGTGAATTTGCTATATTTTGCCTCTTTGGCATCTCTGACAACAGTGTTGGGTGCTCCATAGACACTGGTCTGGGGAACTTTGCTTTTCTGTACATGCCCAAGTCCCCTGACTTTATCTGTGCCATCCTTCTTGATATGCCAAGGCTGACTTTGCTGGTAGCTCATTAAGGAGACTGGGCTGAAATGAATCCCCTGATGGGAAAGAGCTACCAGAGCAGGGTGAAGGGCAATTGCTCACTTGTGTCTATAGATCAGCTTCTTCTCCCTGTGTTTTCCATTTGCAGTGCTTTTGGAAACAGATTTCTTTCTCTTTCCAGACAGAAACTTGGGATATAGAATCTGACCAGACATTACTTTGTGCAGTTTTAAGTGTGCAAGTCATCTTAGAGTTTCCTTTTAGAAAGCATCCATAGAAGCTCTTTTCTTTCCCCTTTTCTTCCAATTCTGTTGCCATTTCATTAATTAAAAATGCTGTACAAGGACTAGTATTGAGCTATAGAAATGAAAGGTCAATACATGAACAACACTTCATTTGTAAATAATATGGCTGTGTAATCAATTAGCTCATTTTCACAGAAGACATATTAATCTGAAAGCAAAGGATGGAGACATTTAGAGGCTGTACAGAGGAGGGATCTTTAAATGTTAAATGTTCTTTAGCATGTGCTAAATAAAGGGTTTGGCAGAGTGAAAACAGAGAGCACAGCACCAGCACACCAGGGAGAGTCTTTAGGTCAAGTGATTTGTACCTCCAGAATTGTTCTCCATAGCACTGTAAAGCCTCTGTAGGTAGCAGTGAGATGGGCTCATGTTATTTGGATGATAATTGTGGTAGGGAAAATACTGCTAAAAAAAAAAGCACCTGTAAAAAAAAAAGGGTGCATATTTTAATAGGTGAGTCAGCCCTCTCTGCACTGCTCTTTGCTTTCCATGAGCAGTGGGAGGTGAGTTTTCTTACCTCTCTTCTTCCATACAAACAGGCTTCTATTGTGCCAGGGGAGGTTTAGATTGGATACTAGGAAAAAAAAAAAATGTCTCTTTACTGAAAGAGTGGTCAGGGATTGGAAGAGGCTGCTCAGGGAGGTGGTGGAGTCACCACTCCTAGAGGTGTTCAAGAAACCTGTGGACATGGCACTTTTGGACATGGTTTAGTGGGCATGGTGGGTTTAGGTTGATGGTGGGACTTGATGAGCTTAGAAGTCTTTTCCAACTGAAACAGTCCTATAATTCTATGGCTGCAGGCTGGAGCTGAGACATTCTCATGTGAGAAGCTGCCAAGGCCAAGTGCTCTTGGTACCCTGGGCACAGGCAGGGAAACACTGCTCCAGGTAGCACAGCATCCTCCTGACACCCACACAGGATTCCTTCCTCTTCTGTGGGCCACAGTGGGAGTCACCATAAGAGTGTAAAACCAGAACAGTTCTTTAGTGGTCCATGACTTACAAACACCACTAAGAGAAACAAGAAAGGACATTCTCTGACCTAAGATCAGCTCAGACTTTCTATAAAATGGAAAAGAAACGCTCTTGAGAGCTGTGTTACCTCCTGCACTTGTTTGTTGAATCTGACAATGTAGAAAAGGTAGGAAAAAGGAGATGAATTTCATTTTCATTTTTGCCTGTTTGCATTGAATTTGCTGTGGGTCTCTCTCACTCTTGTCCCAGATAATTACAGAATCACAGTATGGAGGGAGTTGGAAGGGACCTCTGGAGATCACTGAGTCCAACTTCCCTGCCAAGGAAGGTCACATGGGAAAAAATCCAGGCAGGTTTTGAGTGTCTCCAGAGATGGAGACTCCACCACCTTCAGTTTGAAATGATTTCCAGCTTTAAAATTTCTATTGACCTTATGTTGGGACTTAAAAGGGAAAAAAAATCTGCCCTCTCAACTCTCCCCACCCCCAGTTCTCACCATCTGGTTGGTCTCATCCCATCATCCCTTGTTGCTCTTCTCTGTCCATCAGTGGGAGGAGCATGGAGTGAGGCTGCTGGGATGAGCTCTACCAATGCGCAGCCTTGCATGAGGGGAGGGTCTCCCTCCCACTCCCCTCTGACACAGTTTCCTCTCCCTTGCTGCCACATTTCCCGCTGGCCAAATCCATTGCCTAGGTCAGGAGCAAGCTAAAAAAAAAAACAAAAAACCCAAAACAAACCAAAGGAGAAGAAAAGAAAAATGAACACCCCCTTCACTTCACTTACAGTGGAAATTGTTTTCAGCAGGCTTCACAAGCCAAACAAGCTCCTGGGTGACTGGGGAGTGTCCTCCTGCGGTGGAAGCATGGGGGATGTCCCTCATAGGATCATGGGGGCTTAAGGTTGGCTCCAAAGTTTTGTCACACTCCCCTCCTCAGACTTATTTTTTTCCCCAAACAGAAACACACCCTTGGGACAGGATGATTGAGCAAAGCACCCTCCCAGCTCCCTCCCAGCTGGCCAGGGCATGGGAGCAAAGAGTCAAGATGGGCAGCATCACCACCATCGCGGAGGACAGGGCAAGCCAGGGTGTAGCTGGGCTTGATCTCCCTCTCTCTTCTGGCTGACACCGCGGGTAGATCACCTGCAATGGTGAAATCCTCACGAGAAGCTCTTTCTTTTTTTGGCTGGCCCAGCAGGAGAGTTGGTTATGGGCTTGGCACTGCTGAAGGAACGTCGGGCTGGCGAAGTGGTGAGCCAGGAGCTCTGTCTGCAGCACAGCGGATACGGTGGTTAAGCTTGGAGGAATCCACTGCTTTCCACACAAAACTTTGGTTAGGATGAAGGGGAAAAAAAAGTACCCCAAACCAACTCCCAGAGTGATTCCCAAGGTAAACCTAAATATTTCCAGGTTTACTCAACCCTGTGGGTTCGGCGTACGCTGTAGCTGCTTGACCCAGAGGGCCCTTCAAAGCGCTGCCGCGAGCCTCTGTGCCAAAATAAATGTTCCTTCACCATCAAGCAGGCAGAAGAATGAAAGCCATAAGATGTGTGAGTGAGAAAAAAAAAGAAAAAAACCCAAACAGGAAAACCCCTTTCTTCTGATTTTTAAAGTCCTGGATGATCAAGGCTGTTCTGCTCACTCTGATGTAATCAGTTCGCAGATACCCAAATACGTGTGTCCAGGCATGGAAAGTGCTCTCCCTTTGATTCCAGTAAAATCCTTTTTAATTCTCTCTAAATGTTCCAGGGCTTTTTGAAATGATTGCTATCAATGCCAACCAAATGCTTTAGATCTCTCTCTTTTTTTTTTTTCTTTTTTTTTTTTTCTCCCTTGTCTTTAAATACTTCCCTTATTTTCATACAGCCCAGTTACTGCTATACATGGGAAATGCATCTAGAAAAGAGATCTGGTTTGCTTTAGCCTTTATGCCATATAGAGTTAGACACTTTAACCTTCTTTGTATTTACTTAGTTGCTTTAAAATGGTTTCTGCAACCCAAATACTTTCTTTTTTCCATATACCTTGTTAAATATTTATAATGCAGTAGCCCATACATATCACACAGGTCAGACTTCCATTACATTAGGCTCACCATAGCTATCCAGTAAATCATAAGTCATTTTTCCCCTAAAAAACTAAAAATCAGGATTGTTAAGGTGAGCTCAGATCAAGCTTGTGAGGGACCAGCTCAAAAAAAAAAAAAAAACAAACTAAGTTGATGAAAACATCAGATAGACTTGGTTGGACACAAAATGAGAGATCCCCTAAGGCACCAGATGTGCAGCATTTACACTGGTAGGAGCACTGCTGGATGGTCTTATTCTTGCTGTGCTCTTCAGTTGCTCTGAGGTGGGTTACATGACTATCACTCAGTGCATTTTTCCACTGCTGTGATGCTTCTTCCAGCCCAGTTTTAAGCAGGCCATGAAGTGGGACCTTCAAGAGTCACAAAGCTCTCTCCAAATCACAGAATCACAGAATCATAGAATCATAGAATCACAGAATTGTTTTGGTCAGAACATCATTCAGAGTATTTTTCCATTGCTATGATGCCTTTTCCAGCCCAGTTTTAAGCAGGTCATGAAGTGGGACCTTCAAGAGTCACAAAGCTCTCTCCAAATCACAGAATCATAGAATCATAGAATTGTTTTGGTCAGAACATCATTCAGAGTATTTTTCCATTCTTGTGTCTTCCAGCCCAGTTTTAAGTAGGCTATGAAGTGGGACCTTCAAGAATCACAAAGCTCTCTCCAAATCATAGAATCAAAGAATCATAGAACCACAGAATCATAGAATTACAGAATCATAGACTCACAGAATCATAGAATCATAGAATTGTTTTGGTCAGAATATCATTTAGAGTATTTTTTCACTGTTGTGTCTTCCAGACCAGTTTTAAGTAGGCCATGAAGTGGGACCTTCAAGAATCACAAAGCTCTCTCCAAATCATAGAATCATAGAACCACAGAATCATAGAATCACAGAATCACAGAATCATAGAATCACAGAATCATAGAATCACAGAATCACACAATCACAGAATCATAGAATCATAGAATCACAGAATCATAGAATTGTTGTGGTCAGTAAATACCTCTCAGATCATTGAGTCCAACCTCAAGTGGGAGACCACCACGGCCATTAAAATGCTTTCAGAGCTGCCATGTCCACATATTGAACACTTCCAGGGATGATGACTCCACCATCTTCCTGGGCAACTTACTCCATGAGATGAGAGGAGAGCAAGATGCAGGACAGCTCTGGGGTATGCTGTTCCTCTTCAATTTTATAATCATTGGGATTTATTTATCTATTTAACCAGTAGGTTAGGGAGCATTTTTAATTTTCCTGGAAACTGCTTTTCTCCTTTAATTACAAGATGTCAGTATCTAGAAGAAAGACACCAACACATCACTGCTGCCTGCTGTGCAGCTAGAGATCTAGAGAAACTGCATGTTAAGTATCTACCCTCAGGTTTTGCATATCATCTGCAACAACCACTCTGGGCAGCCTGGTCTGGTGCTTTGGCACCCTCACAGTAAAATAAATTTTCCTTAAGTTGAGGGTGAAGCCCCCTGTGTTCTAGTTTGCACCCACTGCCCCTTGTCCTATCACTGGCCACCCCTGAGAAGAGCCCTGACCCATCCTTTTGACTTCCACCTTCTAGATATGAATTGAGAAGATCCCCTCTCAGTCTTCTCCTCTGCAGGCTAGAGAGCCACATCTCCTTGTCAGAGATGCTCCAGTCCCTTCAGCACCTCCATGGCCCTCCACTAAGTTGAGAAGATCCTCTCTCAGTCTTCTCTCCAGGCTAGAGAGCCCTATCTCCTTGTCAGGGAGATGTTCCAGTCCCTTCAGCATCTCCATGACCCTCCACTAAATTGAGAAGATCCCCTCTCAGTCTTCTTCTCTCCAGGCTAGAGAACCCTATCTCCTTGTCAGAGATGCTCCAGTCCCTTCAGCATCTTCATGGCCCTCCACTGGACTCTCTCCAATAGTTACCTGTCCCTCTTCACTTGGGAAGCTGAAAATTGGATACAATACTCTAGATGTAGTCTCACCAAGGTAGAGGAGAGGGTCAGGGGACTTTCTGGCCATACTCTTAATGCACTCAATGCACTTGAACCTGAGTGAAACACAGATTTCCATGGCACAGCATACAAAGAATAGAGAGACACTCACTCTTTCAAAGCCTTCAGAAGAGGCAGCTCCTATGGGCTGAATGTCTCTATTTTCCACAGACCTACCTCCCCTCCTTTTTGTGTTCCCAAAGTACCTTCCTCTTCTATCTTGTGCATCCCTACTAAAAACAAACAAAAAATAATGAAAGGGAGGGAGGGTATGTGTGTCTACAATGCAGAGTCTAATGTATCACTCCTTTAGAATGTATGAGAATCTGAGGTTAATTAAAAAAAAAATCAACTTTTTTTTCCCTACAAAAAGGGAGTTTTAAATACCCAAAGGTGATACTCACTGCATTGTAGCTTCAACCTTTTCTTTTTTTCCCTACCCTTTTCTTTTTTTTTTCTATTTCCCTCCCCTGACCCAACAATGGTGAAAAGATGTGATTTTTTGCAAGCAAATAGGAAGAAAAAGCCTGAACACACCCTGGGAACGTGTTTAAGAAGTTGATTTATGTTCCATGCTGAGCCTTACACCTGCAGTTCAAGCAAAACTCAACTTCGCCGCCCCACAGAGTCTAGTTTATTAGGTATCAAGGAGTCACAAGAAGCCATGTAATTAAAACTGTAATTAACTGGAAAAGGAAAGTGCCACCTGAGTTTTGAGAGGCTGTCAATTTTATTTCCATTACAGCTCTCCTTGTGTTTCTTTTGTCTATAGAGTGGATTTTTCCCCCCCCCCATCATGATACGGAAAAACAAAATTGTGTTTTATTTGCCTTTTTTTTTTTGTTTGTTTGTTTGTTTTTCCCCCACTTCTTCTTTTTATTAACTAAAGAAGCCACCAAATTCTCTTCTATCTTTGCTTTCTGGAAAAATAAACCCCAACCAAACCCAATCCACTTAGGTTTGAGCTCAGATGCAGGTTTCTCACAGCAGCATTTGCAGCAGTGTTTGCCAACAGGTGTCAAGTGTGGTCCGGGCAGAAAAAAAAAAACCCAAACCACTAAAATCTCCTACTGGGGAAGGGTCATCTGAGTTCAAAGCCCATTTTAACAAAGCATAATCAATGCCCTTTAAAAAAGGGGACTGGCAGTGCCTTGTTAAAATGCATGACCTTACTGCAGAGGGGAAAGCCAAGTACTGGGTGTCCCTGGGTCCGGCACATCCCTCCAAAGGCTGCCAGATCCTGTTGGAGACCACCATGGTATTTTTGCAGGCAGGACAAGGCCACATGCTGCAAGATAAAAACATGCCTGGAAGAAATACGAGGCAATGATGTGATGAACCAGAGGAATTAGAAGCAAGAAAGGGTCCAGTTCTCTGGCTAAAAAGGTAAATCTCCTGCAGATGTGGGTAGGGCTTGCTGTCAGCCCTGGTCCTCCCTCTGCCTTGTATATTCACAGTATCACAGTATCACCAAGGTTGGAAGAGACCTCAAAGATCATCAAGTCCAACCCAGGAAATTCCTTGGGGATCAGAAAGTGGTGCCAGAAGAAAGGGAATTCTTTCATAAGGTTTAATGAAGGAAAGATTTAGGTAAATTTATAGAATCACAGAATTGTTTCAGTTGGAAAAGACTTCTAAGGATGCCGAGTCCAACCATCAGCCCAACACCACTATGGCCACTACACCCTCTTGTGACATTCCATGTCTACAGGGTTGTTCTGAACACCTCCTTGGGGTAGTGACTCCACCACCTTCCTGGGCAGCCCGTTCCAATGCTTAACCAACTTGGTGCAGGAAGGAAAATCACAGTAAAATGTAGTTAAAGAGTAATAACCTAAAAAAGTTGAATGATAATGATAGGATCTATCTTTGGAGTCATTGCAAAGGACATTCATGTATGCAGATAAGATTTTTTTGTAGAGTAGCTGTTTGTCTTAGACCAGTGTATGAAAGAGGGGGATTGGCATCTTCCTTCTCTATTTAGCAAGCAACAAAAACCTATCAAGTGAAGTTCCCTTGAAAAGGGGAAAAAACCCCACCCTGGAATGGCACTGAAGTAACACTGCTTTTTGTCATATGTTATTCCAGTTGATTTTTCCCCCCCACCCCCCACCCCACCTTAATCATTTGTAGCCTTTCCCCTCTCAAAGCAGCCCCTGGTTTGCAAGGCAGAGGTCTTGGGACCTGGGTGTAGAGGCAGATCTGGATCAGCACTAATCTGGGGAAGTGAGATGGAGGTACCCACAGCAGATGACACACAGGGCTCAGCTTCTTATTCAGCTACAAGTCAGCAGGGGCACCCCCTGACCATCTGTGGTCTATAAATTACAGTAACACCAACACACACTGCTTGTAAATCACCAATGAACAGGCTTTACCTTGTGACACACTACATGAACCCTGTTGGATATTCCAATAAACTTCCATAAACCATCTGATATAAAGTCTGGATTATGTTACTTTTGGGGGGGGGG